>CAKNYM010047813.1:30264-40433 GCA_932195095.1 Andricus curvator
TATATATATATATATATATATATATATATAACTTTCGGCTTCAGCCGACTACAACATCACTGCCAAGGAGAAGTAAAAGGAGGAGAAGCCTCAAAACCTTAAAAGGGAGTCCTGGTGATCGGTGCTCTCGGAGGTGCGGAACTATCACCGATTCGTAGCCTCAAATCTGTAATTGCGTGCCAAAAGCATGCCAAGGCACTTGCCAGATGGATGCAGGAGGCTGTTGTCCGTGGTCTGCCTCGTGTCCTCAAGACATACGAGGGTTTCACCGACCTGTCGTTATAATTTCGTCCTGCTCTGTGGCCATCTATCTCACGGTCATGAGACGTGGCCATGGGTTATTGATTGGTTGATAAGTTTAATTGAATTTCAGCCTCTTTTACCAAGCTTGAATGAAGCTAACCCAGATACTTTCCAGGCATTTATTATATGAGACGACGAAGCCATAATCGATTTCACCCACAGGGTTTATAAAGGCAACTCCGCTGACGAGAAACCGCCGAGATTGCTCGACACATATATCTGGATGAGAGTCCCTTTCGTTCAAGAATGCCAGGACTCATACTCTGCGGGAGAGAATATTTTGACAGTAAAAACAACATCATCGGCGGACATGCAGCGGACTGCAAGATAGCAGACCCTGAATCGAAAAGGGGCATCGCGACGACGCGACGCGACGTCTGGCGGCGCGCCATCGTACTGGCCTGAGGCTCTCCTTCCCTGCCAAGAACCATGGGCATTTCGTTCCGGTTCCGTTCCGTGAAGATGGAAGCCTCCACTCTATACTCATTCATTCGTTGCTTTTATTCTGACCGCGTGGTCGTGAAAACTTTCAAGCTTCGGCAAAAATTACTCTAGAAAAATAAACCCCAAAAAATTTCGACTGTCGAGGTTTGTGGAGAGGAAGAAAGAGGCTGACAGGCTAGTAGCTGTTTCTCAATAGCTTTGTTTGACTTTCTTAACAAAATCTAATTTTAAAATTGCCTCGCTCTCATTAAATATTATTAACATATTGGGTGCGCGGATTATATTCAGTGTTTTCTTTCATACTTGTGTCGATGGGAAGTTGAATTCACGAGTCCCTTGAAAATGATAAAAGACTCGGAGCATTCACTCTGACCACGCCGTAATAATTGTAGGCCTTTCAAAGCCAGGCCATTCCACGCGGGGTGTAGTAAAAATGGCGGAGAACTGGCAGAGTATATAATTAGATTCTCACTCCTCTTGTATAAATAAAATTTGTTTTCACTAATGTCGTCGAATAGGTATTGGAGTGTGCCGTAGGCCGCTCAATTTTTTAATACGTTTGTTGAATCGAAATTATTGTAATTTGATTTCGTCGACGTAACATTTCGTCGGGACCTAGTAATGTCGACGATATATAGGAATCAGCAACAGGCCACTCGTTCTTTGGCAATTTCATTTGAAATTCCGGTAATAGTTCTCGCCGAGATTTTGTAACGATTTATTATATATATATATATATATATATATATATATATCCATTTATTTATTTATTTTCTGGCCAACAGCCATACCACGCTGAAAAAACCAGTTCTCGTCAGATCACTGAATTTAAGCAGCGTTGGGCGCGGTTAGTACTTGGATGGGTGACCATTCGAGAAAACTGAGCGCTGTTGGCACATCGTGGATGTGGTAAGCCCACGCTTGCAGTTATTTACTACAAGAAACTATCCACCTAGAAACACTACCCGAATCGGGTAGTGTCACGCCTACCCTGAAAGGGAAATGGCTTAATGGTATACTACTATTTCCTATTCTCAACCAATTATAATTCTTTTATGAAAATCGGAGTGTATTAATGACTTGCCCTCACACCAGCATTATTCCTAATCCCGCCACTCTATCGAGCACGCTAGCCAGCGTTTGATTAACTAATTTCTACACTTATTCTAAAACAAAGTAACCCTCTTAATTAAAACAAATTGATATTAAAAAGTTAAAAATAAATAATATGGCAATTGACTTTTGTTAGTTTTATAAAAACTACCTGGTGCCCTTCAGGCTAATAGATTTAGATGGCTAATCTAGAAAAATAAAAAAGAGGGTTATAATATATATATATTTTTCGGTTTCGGTTTCGGTTCCTTTGGAATAGAACTGAAGGGCCTATGACAAAGCCACGGAACGCGTCCTCGGGTTGGGGATAGAGGGTCCCTGTACCAAGGGTTTCTGCTGAATATGGTTACAATAATTGATAAGCAGTCGCGGACAATTGTCCAGGGATGGTCCCGAAGGAATAACCCCTAAGCGCAGGCAAAACAACGGAGCCGAAAGCTGAATGGCACCTAGATGAGGTGTTTTAAACGGTGACTCTGAGATACCGGGCGACCTCTCAGAGTAACCAGCCTTATCCTTGCACGCGGGGCTCTACAAGGATGGAAGAAATCTTTCCCTAGCTACTCGTGGGAACAACAATAACACCAACAAAACACGAAAAAGTTGTAGATCCGGTTCAAAACGATCGAACGCGCAAAACACCCGACAATGGGTCGGCAAACAATGCCAATCATCCTGGAGTTCGGGGTGCTGAAAATAATTTAGATGGAAACACGAAGAAGAACCGGCGAAACGCCCACATTCAGTGGATGGATCAACTCAAGGATGACTTGCTAGATTGCTACGATGCCAGCATTATCCCTGTTCACCGAGGCTTTATGGCGCGTATGCACACTCTGTGGTGCCAGAAACACCCAGAGCTTCAGCACGTTTCGCATCAGTCTTTGCAAAATCAAGCCGACTACCTCCGGAAAAATGGATATGTACGCAGAGCGCTTCCCCAACCGCTGCTTGATCAAGCTGCAGACGAAGATGAGGAAGCGACATTAAGACCAGCCGCGAAAAGCAGGCACCTTCTGAGAGATGATCGCGATTTCAGGACAAGGAGGAACATTAACATGCAAGTTCCTCCTAAGCCCCAAGATCTGGCTGGAATGGATGCCTCCCTTCGTGGTGATATTCCACAAGAGTCCGACCTCTGAATAATCAATTGCTCAGTTTATGGTGCTGCGAGAGCTTTGGCTGATACAAGTCGAAGGCTAAAACCGACGATGGATCAAAAGACCAAAAGGCGCTTGCATCAACGGAACAAGAAGATTGGATGGGCAAGACAGAATGCATTCCGTGTTCAATGTGTAATTGACTACATAACATCTGGTAGACTGTTCACGGAAAGGGTTTGAAAGTTCTTCCAAGCACTAAGGATCTTGAATCACACACTGAACAAGTCAAAGCTGCTGACAATCCAGCAGCATATTGTTGACAAAATACGGCTGTTATCTCACGCAAGGAGGAGAATACAGAAGAGGGAGAGATGGATCAGGGAGAATCAACAATTTCTCGCTGACTAATGGCGCCTCTTCAGCGATCTCCCTGTTTCTGTAAAAAATCCACACAAGCCGAAGGAGGTAGAGACTTTTTGGAGAGAGGTATACAAGATCCCGAAAACACTAGAGTTGAAACCAGATACTGACAATATCATCTGCTTCAAGGAGTTTTGCGACAACCTCATAAAATCTGAGGAGAAATGTCCATCAATCACTGCCGAAGAGGTGAAAAAAGCACTTAGAGGCACGAAGAACTTTTCCGCTGCTGGACCAGATTGTATCAAGAACTTCTGGTGGAGAAAGCTTACTTTTATACACCACCATTTGGCTCGCATATTCACCTCATATTTAAAGTCGGACACGCCCATTCCTCAGTGGCTGGTGTTTGGACGCACTATACTCGTGCCGAAAAAGGGCAACTTGTCCAACCCAGAGAATTACAGGCCAATAACTTATTTGAATACACGGTATAATATCTTTAAAGCTTTAAAGTCTGTATGGCGAGAGATGTACGAACAGCGTGGCTACAAAAAAGGTACAGCAGGCTGTTGAGAGAACCTGCTAATTGACAGGTGTGTCTGTAAAGACGCTGCAGCCCATCAGCGCGCCCTGTCAATCGCCTGGATTGACTACCGGACAGCTTTCGATTCAACCTCTCATAGACTTATCATCTGTCTGTTGGAAAGCTTGAAGGTACATCCACACATAGTGAGATGCATAGAGAGATTGATGCCTCTTTGGAAAACTAGATTTACTATCTCATCTGGAAATTATCGTGTGACAACGAACAACGTCACCTTCCAGAGGGGCGTCTTTCAAGGTGATACCATGAGCCCTTTGCTTTTTTGCATCACACTTCTGCCTCTATCTCTCGCACTACAAAATTCTCCTGGATAACTCTGTAGCGGCACTAATCAGCGCGAGCATAAGGTCACTCATGTATTTTACAGGGTGCGATTGAAAAGTATCGAGACTTTTGTTGTAACAACAATTTTATTGAATCTTCTTGCAAATACACTTAATATTCTTCGAAGTAGGTTCCTTGGGCTTCGATGCACCAGCGATAGCGGTCCTTCCACTGCTCATAGCACTTATTAAACGCGTCTTCCGGTATGGCTTTCAGCTCGTCGGTTACACTTTTTTGAATGTCCTCAATCGACTGGAATCGCCTTCCCTTTACCTTTTTTTTTGATGAGCGGAAACAAAAAGAAGTTTTATCTAAAATGTTTTCCTGTTCTTCACTTTCCAGCACTTCACGAGACAGTTGCACACGTGATTCCTTTTGCTCGTCGGTCAAAAACTTGGGGACCAGTTTCGCGCACACTTTGCGCATGGCCAGTTTTTCCGTCACAATTTCTTGCACGTTGTAATACGTTAAATTGAACTCTTCACTGATCTCACGGAGGCTTGTGTGCCGGTCAATGTTAAAAAATGCACGCACTCTGTCGACGTCTTCATCCGTTTTCGACGTCGACGACCTCCCTGAGCGTTGTTCGTCTTCGACGTCCTCGCGGCCATCCTTGAACGCCGTGTGCCAAAAGTGAATTCGTGCTCTGGACAAAACTTCATCTCCATAAGCTTGCTGAAGAAGGCCCAGCGACTCAGTAAAAGTCTTGTCGAGTTTAACGCAAAATTTGATTGCGTATCGCTGCTCTAACGATCGTAACATTTTCGGAACTCGGAAAACCTAACCAAGCGCCAAAACAGCCTGCACGCGGAGCACGATGCTAACTCAAACGCTGTTACCAGCGATCTGCGAAGTGTCGCGTTTGAAAGGGTAAGCTCCAACGCACATTTTTCCCCGCCGCCTGATTTTTTTGGACGCCTTGAAATCGCGGCACGACAAAAGTCTCGATACTTTTCCATCGCACCCTGTATATGGATGACCGGAAGATCTATGCCTCTGGTAAAAGCAAACTTCAAACTGCTATAAATATCGGCAAGAACTACACAGAAGAGATTCTCGTTTGGGGTGGTTCAATGGACGAAGAACGAGCTTAAGGACCTTGATGTCACCACACGTAAGATCATGCATATGCACAAAAGCTTGCATATCAATTCGTCAGTTCCGCGACTATACATTTCACGCCGTCTAGGCGGACGCGGACTTCTGAATCTCCAGTGTCTTTATAACCGAATTGTTCTAAGTACAGCTAACATCGTTGCGAATGGCAGAGATCCTCTCCTAAAGATGGTCAGGAACCACGAAATGATTGGCCAAGGAGCGTTCCTTTACAAAGGATGGCTATCCTTATGTTACTATTTTCAGCGTATGTATCAACAAATAAACCTATCGTTCAATATACGACTAAGCGTCTGCTAATTTTCACCCTTATCATGATCCTCACTAGGCTGGGGGTTAACGAGCGAAGTGGATGTCGCCCCCAGGTAGTACTGTAATTTACCGCAGTTTGAAGAAAATCGAAAGACCTTCTTTTTGCAGTGCGCGCACTTAAAATGGGATCTTCCATACGTAATAGAAACTCCACCGATATTCCATAATGAACAACAACTGGGCTCAGACAAACAAATTTTTTTTAATAAAGATTATTGCCTATAGGTGGACGGGGCCCCGATAGGGGCACCCACTGGCGATCAGGCTATGAAACCCATTGTGCCCCTTTTGATAAGGATAAGCAAATAATGAAAATTTCCATTCAAAAAGTTTATATTTTCTTTGAAGCGTTCATTAACATTAAATATCTATTGCTTAATGTGATTTAGTCTAAAAATAAAAAAAATTGGGTTATTTGATCTATTTCCCCTTGAGTAAGGTCTACCGCGTTCGCTGTTGAATTTAATTGATTGAAAATTGTAAACACAACGTTTTTTAGTGTGAAAAAACATAATGATACAGCATTTATTTAGCAAACTACATATGAAGAAACAAATTTTCATTGCAACACTGCAGTGATGTCTACTTCTGTCATAAACCAATATCTTCCTTCCAAAACTCATTCTGCTAAACCAAGTTTTTATATATACAATTCTTGTTATCAACGTGACACAAAAAAATTTCTATAGGTTTTGTGCTGTATGACTATAATAATGATTTTCGATCATCTCAATAGCCCTTACCTTGCAGTCACATGTCGTGCACTTGTCGTAGGGACCCTGCCATGAACTTCCACTATCATGCATAATTCCCGAATAACTGCAGGGTTGAGGTTGACTAGAAAGTTCGACGTTGCTGTCATTTATGGATATTTCTCTAGCACATGGATCATCTTCACATCTAGGACAACAATCTCCATCCTCTGTCACCGGGTTCAAACAAGTAACTGGTGGACACTCTATCTGCCAGCAGTCTATTTCACCATACTGAAAGTAAATTTAACATGAAAATTTTAACATTGAAATATTTAAAGAAGATTTTTCAAACAAATATGGACAGAAATTTGGATCTATGAGCATCTTCAAATTGTCGTTCACATTTAATGACTTAAGCTGGGTCGAAAAACCAAAAATGTTGACAAGGGAAAGCTACACTATTCAGAATTTTGTTTGGATTCATACTCCTCCCAGTAAGAGGTCATTACCAAACTTGTAATATGCTAAAGTAGTAAGATGCGCTTTTCAGCCATGCTCCAGAAAAATGGCTTTAAAAAAAACGCATGCTGCATGAGCCACAATGCGAAAGTCTTTCAACTGCGAGTTAGATCAGGCGGTAGCGCTCCGGATTTGCAAGTGTTAAGTCTGGGTTTGCTTCTTGCTGCCTGCATTTTTAAAAACAATTTTTTATTTAAATTACTTTTTATTGCAACTGTCTACTGAATTTATTTGAATCAAGCCAAAATAAATATTTTGAACAATTCTTTTAATATGAATGAAAAATCAATGCTGAAAGTATGATTTATTTTTACATAATGCAAATCATATAATAATAATTTTAAACTTTTTTTATCTTTCATTATTGACTATTTACATCAAAAAAATGTTATATTTTTCTCCTTATGCACTTTTTTGTCAAAGAAACTCCATTCATCACTCTGATTTGAAAATATGAATATTATAATACAAGTAGAAAACATTTTTTATTCCATATTCTATTTTTTTATCATTTTATTTTACTATTTATTTATATTTGAATATTTATTTTAGTCTTATTATACATTTTGAACGCTTAGAGCGCCCGATTGTTGGTTCTCGCGCTTCGCGCTCGTTAATATATTTATCTCGCGCTTTGTGCTCGCTAATGTCTTATCCTCGCGCTACGCGCTCGTTCATTATATTTTCCCCACATTTGTGCACAGACCTTTTAAAATTGAAGGTTAAAGCATCGACAACTGTAATTTGGTGATTGGGAATTCTCTTTTGTTAAAGCTCCTTCTGCTTTAACGAACACATTCTCATCACGTATCTCGTGATTCGCACTCGATTTTTCCAAAATGTGAACTTTCTAACATTAAGTTTATAAAATTCATATTACATTTATTTATGTACCTCGGCCCGGGATTGCTTATTCAGGTATTGCAATATAAAATATAAATTTTATTTATCATGATTACTTTAATATTTGTTTCTTGTTTTGCAATAAACTTTATTCTCAACTACCCTGAAAAATGTATCATTTCAATAAATTTATATTATTACAATTCATAATATTCATTGGTACTGGAACATACGTATTTTCATTGTCTGGTTTTTATAATTGAATACAAGTGCGCATCCTATAAGAAAAAAACAATTTTGTTATTAAAAATCTCATTGCAAAAAATTTGGTTGAATTAAATGTTATTGTAGCTTGTGTCCTTTTTCCAAAAAGGTAATTTTTTTATCTTTAATATATTTGTATAACAAGAGTTTATAGAAAATGTGTAGATCCTTTTTGGGTGAACAACATTTGTTTATCATTTTTTTTTCGTACCTTGTGTCGTTTTCCAGATAATTTAATTCTTTTATCTTTAATGTCATTTTTTACTATTAAAACAAAAAATACGCGTCCTATCAAAAAGTGATTATCAACCAATTTATAGCTCTTTTTTGAATGCACAATTTTTTTCGATTCATCTTTTTTCGTATCTTGTTCAGTTTGACTGAAAAATGCAATTTTTTAATATTCATTATTTTTCTATGCGATCAAAATTTAAATTTCAGATTTTTCAAACAAATTCAAAAAGGTCTTATGACACTTTTTTAAAGTGCTCAAAAATAAACTTTTTCCTCCTCTTGACTTTCTTTCATATAGTGCGTTGTTTGGCTTAAAATTTTCATTTTCGTTTTTTTTTTTTTTAATTTTGTAAATGCTATAACTCTGGTAATTTATGTTTTATCGAAAAAAGTTATGAGAATAAATTGGTTGCCTTGTTAAATACTACGAACAGTCGTGCATAGAATTTTCAAATTCTGGAAAAAGTGGTCTTAAAAATTTGGAAAATGCTCTAACTTTTTGAATTTTTATCCAAAATGGCTAGCTAACGAACCTGACCTTCATTTCAAAGCAGTCAAAGAGTATACCAAAGGCCAATCCAATCTGTCAATTCTTTAAAAAGTGATCGTGCTCACAGCCAGACATACATACAGGCATCATACGTACAGGCAGACACATTAGTAAAAACCTGTTTTTCGGGGTCAGGGGATCTCAAAACATGGACATTTGACAAAAACAGCCCCCCTGTGGGTGTTACATTTTACACAACTCTAACACCTTCTCTGATCAGAATGTGATATATAAATGTATAAATGCATCGCGTCCATATAAAGTGCATGGATTCTTTTAAAGCCTTTTTTCTCGAAAATTAATGAAAAACCCATCTTATTATTTTAGCATATTTCAAGATGGGCAATGACCTATTACTGGGAGGAGTATGCATCCAAACAAAATTCCGAAGGGTGTAGCTTTCCCTTGTGAGGTAAATGGGTGGGGGGCATATAAATTATTACTACCCTCCAATAAGAAGCGCTCAAGTGCATTTTTGATTAATCATTATCTTCGTAGAGCAAGAGCTGAGTAATAATTGGAAATTGATGTATATTAGGCCAGGGCTGGACCCGGAATTTTCGCTCAAATTTCAGATTTTCGCTGTAAGCAGGCCTGCATTAAAAGATATTCGAAAAAATGATGCAAAACCTGCTTTCTACGGTGAATTCACAATTATTGAATTCTTTTAAATATCGTTTTTCTCCTTCCGTCTTGAATCCCCACAGATGCAAAAGTTTTGGATACCCCAAAGTAAACATGAAATAGAACAATTTCAATCTCTTTTGAGTTCGGATATTTTGTTGCTTTTATTTACTGCTTTTCGAATACTAATGACCTAAAAAGAATTTAAGACACAGTATTGCTAATTTTACGTTGTCGAGATAGCTGTGGAAAAAAAAAATTCTTTAATTTGTTTATCATGATTTTATATTTTTGTGATTGATAAAATTTTAATGAAGCGAGTGGTATCTGATAAAGTGATGAAAAATGATGCACAATCCTACTAGATTTTGCAACTTTCATGCTATGGAGCACCTTCTAATGGGTTGAACAAAAAATGTGCTTTTAATTTATTTGAATTTACGTTTTGCAGCTCCGATCGACTTTGGGAGGGATTTTAATTCAATTATTCTTGCTGCCTGATCGGAGATTGAAACCCCAATGACATAAACGGCATTCTTAGGGATCGAAATTTTTAATACTTTTAAATTCAAGTCTTCTTACTGAGTTGGTGTCTATACGACCGATGCTCTTAAGTTGTTCACGATGTAGAATATCTCGTCAGCAATTCAAGAGCACCCGTATGGAGGACACCAACATTTGTAATTTGTGCAGATTGCACCACCCCTGCCCAGGCCTGATAGTATACTTTCCGGTAATTGAATGTAGAGTATAAATAT
>CAKNYM010047813.1:40533-66345 GCA_932195095.1 Andricus curvator
TATGAGAATAGTGAATTATGTTCCTAAATGATTAACTATCATGAAATCATCCACATTTGCACAGTGAGCTGCTAACTTCGAAGTTCATGCAAAAATATAAATTAAAAATGGCGAATAAAATATGTCCATCATTATATCAAACTTGAAAAATACATGCACCCGGAAGGAATAATGAGATCGAGCTGCCATGGAAAACTTTTTTGAATCTGACAGGAGCAACGGCACCGTAAGTGCCAGGCCTATAAGTAGTAATCACTCTTCACTGAGTGCGCCAGCGCCACGTATCCTCCTCTCATGCACAGAAAAGTGCGAGTGAGACAGGTCTTGAAAATACAGTATTTATCGGGTTATGCGAGTTTGTTTTCTTTTGCGGCCAGCAAAAGTATTTCGAGCTTTCAAGTAAAATGAGGGTGTAAAAAGTGTAAAATATGATAATTAAGGGGTTTAAAGTGACTCAGGTTTTCGCCAGATCCATAATTTGTAATTGAAAGTTGGGCGCTTGTAAAATGCAACGGTGAGTTGCTTATTTTGTTGGTAAGAAAAAAACTTCCTTACCGGCAAGAAGGAGAATATTATAGTACATATATTTTCGAAAAATTATCATCATATTTATTTTTTTTCAACTTGTTCTCGGATGAACCCAGTCTTTCATCATAGCCACGGACTAAGTCAAGTGAGTGATGAGATGAGGATGTTATAAGTTAATTTACTACGATGTCTGAAATCTTCTGAGATGATGTTGTAGCTACAAAATTAAAAGCATGGTGTAGTTTCGAGTTCGTGTTTTACCGCTGTTATCCTTACACAGCGGCCACGAGCATACTTTCTCAGAGCTACTATCTGCCACTCCACAGGTTTTTAGTCGCTTGCTTCCTGATGGTCTACAAAGTTTCTTACAATGCGACAGATGTTGAATAAAACCGCCTTCTGAGCTGCTGCCAGTACCCTACTAACTCCTGAATGTTCAAGATGTTCAGTGCATCTTGCGCGCACATTGCCTGTAGCCGAAATCACAATAGGATGAACAGATGCATGTTTCACATTCCTCCATATTGTTTTTACTTCATGCCTTAGCTCGCTATACTTATGAATCTTGGTTATATAGGTTGCCGGTGAATTTCGGTTAAGTGGACAAGCAATGTCGATGATGCAGACTCTTCCATCTTTTTCTTCTCGCATCACGATGTCGGGTCGATTGGCTCGGATGTAATGATCCGTCTGGATAATAACATCCCAATATAAGATGTTAATAATTGTTTTCTAAAACTAGAATTGAAATGTATCTATAGAAAGGCATTCATTCTGTTAAGAGTCCTAGGTTTAGGGCAAGTTGTTAATGCCTAATGCCCGCCACATTATTATGTCTGTGCGTATATTCTCTTTGAGCCATTACGCGACAACCATCAATAATGTGCTCGATGAATTCGCTAGTATCTCCAGATAATCGGAACCGGTCAACCTGTCCTGAATCGCAATGACGAATTCTTCCGTTTCTGGATATATTACGCCCCTTCTCAGACAAATATTGGATGCCTAACTATCCACTTCATGTTGATCTAACGTTTTGGGGTGCTCGCCGTAGATGGATTTCTGTCTCTATTGCGTTTATAATTCTTTTACGATTTGTGCCCTGGTATTCAAGGCCTCCTCTAAAGATTAATTCAAGGGGTTGTAGTCAAGATCCGCTTTACAGATGGTGTTGTAAAGCGCAACATCTCGCTTGCTGTTAAAATAGTCTCGCAACTATATGAATTGCGACTTACGCAGTTTCTTGACATCTAAAATGCCCCTACCCCCTCTTTGTCATGGTAAAACTACCCTTTCAATCGCCCAATTACTACGGTGCATTCGGTGCTTCGTCATTTCTACGTGGACGGTTCTGTTTAACCTTTCAAGATCGGTGTTAGACCATTTTATGAGCCCAAAGGAGTACGTGGGGACAGGGATGGCATAGGTGTTGATTGCCCTAATTTTGATTGCCAAGTTAGGAGAACTCTTCAGAATCAATCTTAGTCTTATAGTGAAGGCCAGGTATTTATATGACTCGCCCTCAGCCATTGCCTCGATGGAATTCTCGAAATCGTTCTCCAGTTCTGCGATTCCTAATTATCCTCTGGTTGAATAAACTGTTCTGTATTTATCTAGTCCAAACTCTATGTGGATACCACTGGAAAACTGCTTTGTGACATCAATCACTTGCTGCAGTTTCTTGTCCGAACTAGCGTATAGCTTCAGGTCATCCATGTATAGAAGATGTGTCACTTGATGACCATCCTCGTTATCATGTATTCGAAACCCATCAGACATGCTACTGAATGTTTTGCTTAATGAGTTCAACGCTAAACAGAACCACAGTGCACTAAAGGAGTCTCCTTGAAAGATACCCGCCGTAATGCGTATTAATCTAGTTATCCTTGGTTGTCTTATGATCAAAATACTTGATTCTTGTACCCCAAAGCATCATCGTACGACTTAGAAAGTCGATGATGCGTGGGCAGATTTTGTATATTTTTAAGACTTCAAACAAATCCTCATGTGGTATGAAAGGAAACGCTTGCCTCTTCAGAAATGTTTTAAAAATATTTGATAAGTATCTACTTTTTAAATTTATTATTATTTATTGATTTGTTATTTTAAACACTGTAAGTTGCTTTAATCGTCGTGGGTGTGGTGGGCCCACATTGGTAGTAAATATCCACCTAGAAACACTACCCGAATCGGGTAGTTGGGCAATGAACTTTCGAGTTCGAACTGCTAATCTATGTATGTATGTAAGTTGCTTTAATAGTAAGAAAAAAAATTCCCTTACCAGCAAAAACTAACCAAGTGACTGCAGCCCGGCATACAGCGTTAGCTGGCGTGTTGCATTTTACAGGCGCCCAGTTTTCAATTACAAAAAAACAACAAGAACATTTTTCGAAAAAAGGCTTTGCTCCCACTAGTCGAAATGCCTTTAGATCATGTTGTTCGAATATTATATTAAACAATGTATTTTTCTAGATGTATTATGTATCTGGCGAACACTCAAGCTTTTTTAAACCCCTTAGTACTTATAGTTAAGTTAATACATAAGTTGAGTGGGTTCCATAAGATTGCGGTATTCAAAGGAGTACGTTATAAAAGTGGTAAGTATAGATTGCAATTCCAAATGCAAGATTTGATGTTCATACAACTTCATTAAATTCTAAACTTACCACTGTTATAACACACTCTTTTGATAACCTAAATCTTATGTCGTTTACTTAACTGAAAGTATTAATTATATTATACATCTTTTACACACTCATATTACTTGGTAGCTCAAAAAACTTTCGCCGGCTTTAGAAGAAAGAAAACTCGAATAACCTGATGGGCATAATTTATTTTTAAAAGCTGTCTTACTCGCACTTTTCTGTGCGTGAGAAGAGGACACGTTGCGCTTCCGCACTAAGTGAAGAGTGATAGAGTTTTTCCACTTGTGACGTTATTTCAAAATGTCTGAATGACTTGGGGTAAACATTGCATTGTGTACATTGCATCGCGTGTATCATCTTGCTTATAAAATTATGTTCATCGGCAAGTTAAAAATGTCTAGTGAATATTTTTTTAGTTTACCTGGTGAATTGAAGGTCCATTATTGTGATAAACTAAGTGCAATTAACAATTTCGATTTCCCGGTAACTCATAGTTACTAAACGAGTTAACAATTGAAAGCTTAGAGCATTTTAAGTTTTACAAAGCAAAGTAGTATACAATTTTGAGCATATTGCCAGATGATTTAAATTTGAGGTTAGGAAAGGTGCATTGCAAAGGAAAACTCTCTTTGACTTCTTCAAGTAAATGTATATTAAAAAATATTTGAAAAATTGAAAATATATGCAATGTTACAGGTTAAACATTTCCAAGGAGTGAAAGAAAAAAAATTTAAAGCGTAGAATTTCTTCGATCCAAATGGATCTATCTTAAGTGCGCATTGTACTTGTGTAGCTGCAGCTAGATCCATTTGGATCTACGACAATCTACGCTTTTAAATTTTGTTTATTCATTCTTTGAGAATGTTTAATTAGCAACAATGCATATATTTTTAATTTCGAAAATATTTTCTACATTTATTAGAAAAAGTCAATGAGATTTTTCTCGTGAAATTCCTAACCTTGAAATGTTCTAACCTAAAATTTTAATCATTTGGCAATATCTTCAAAATTGTATACTACTTTTCAATGAAGTGTTATTATTAAATAAATACGAAATTTAATGGCACATTACTAAACAAAATGTACTTTGATATAAATGTTTTGATATAAGTATCCATGCAGTTAATGAAAAATGAACGTACCAATACTAACCTCACCACGTACTGAAAACTTGTCATCTACTTTTTTGCACTCCACTTTTTCAACGAAATTGGCTTCGTAAAACTTAAAAGCCGCTAAGTTTTCAATGGTTAACACGTTTAGTAACTATGAGTTACCGTAAAATATGATACCAGATCGCTCTCACTCACTATCGGTACATCACTAATGCTTGTGGAAAATTACTCACTTCTCAGAGCGAAGGAAACTAAATTGTCAATCGCACTTAGTTTATCACAATAACGGACCTTCACTTCACCAGATAAACTCAAAACATATTCACTAGACATTTTTAATTTACCGATAAACACAATTCTCTAGCCAAGACAATACACGTGATGCAATGTACATCCCAATCCATTCGGCCATTTTGAAATTGTATGGCTTAATGGAAATACTCTATTACTACTTATTGCAGGCCTAGCACTTACATACATTGTCGTTGCTCCTGCCAAATCGCATGAACGGAGATTTATCTCCTTATTATTCGTTCATGACATGAACCAAGCTAAATGAAAATCTAAATCAATTTCAGTATTCGACATTCGTGACCTTGGGAATCAACACCTACCGAGTTTCATGCAAATAAGCAGGGGCCGGTTTAAACTGTCGGCAGCTCGCAGGAAAATTTTAATTCGCCGCCCTTTCATTTAAATGTTTTCATTTAAATGTGAAAAAATCTTTGAATTATGACCGCTATGCTGGATCGGACATTTTTTATTTTGTTATTTCTAACACAAAAAATGAAGTTAGTGGTCTCTCAAACTCCCTTATACCATGTTCTATACAAATCAGATAAAATCTTGAACATTCGACACTTCAGGGGTCTTCTGAACCACTGTGCATTACACTCCTTCCAAATGTGTCTGATTTCATAATAGTTTATTATTTACGGGCTTAATTACCTTAATCACTATCTGCCTAGTAAAAAAGAAAGAATTGATACGGATGGGGGCGAATTAACATTTTTTAGTGCGCGTGAATCCCGTTTTCTGATTCGTTTAAATGAATTTAGACCCATTTAAATAAATTGAGACAGCGCGAATTGAATGCGTGTGAATTCATATGAATGCGTGATCAAGGTCATTCAGAAAATGAATTCTGTATGCCTCACACGTTGGTTTTCCTGTTACCTATTAAATGGTATAAATGAACACTTGCTAAAATTTGCCTTGACGAATTAGGGCTAATTCGAGTGTGTATTTTACTCTCACGAATTCAGACGCATTGACCAATGTTGAAGCGTTTGCGTGCTAACGCATTGAAGTGAATTTTCTGATTTCAAACTTTTGCACCGTATTTGTACGTATAAAAAGATTCAAAATTGAAATACCGTCTTCTCGAATTTACAGGCATTGCCACACTGGACCAATGCGACATTGTCTTAAAGCGGAAATAGCGGGGTGTCTTAGTTTTTTCAATTCAATTTGTATCAATACTTTCCTTTTTACTAGGTGTTTAGCAAAGATTTACTCATCGTCTACTATCGCGAATACTGAGTATGCAAAATACATTACTGTCGTTATAAAAGTCATCATTAATGAATTTTTAAAACAAAGTATGATAGAATATTGGTTATTAAATTTATTATCGGAAACTGGAAAGATCCTGAATTTAGTTACGTGCTGTTTTGAAGTAAAGACAAAGTAAATTATTCGACTTCCGGTTAGGTGGGTTTGAGGTTTGTGACAGGGTGGGAGGACCAGGTTGGTCGTAGCAGGGCAGGGTAGAGAAGGAGAAAGGCAAGGAAGGCAGACGCGACGATACATAGAGACAGAGAACGATAGAAGGCGGGAGAGTTTGAATTGGATTTATGGCTAGCGGAGCGATTGCCAGCAAGGAAAGCAGGAATTTAGACCCTGACGTTTTCAGTACACCGATAGGGGAGAACAAAGAAAGGAGGGCAAGGGGGAAGTATAGGAAAACAGTAGAAAAGGATTGATTGAGGGCGAAGAGCGTGGGATCCATTAAGGCATTTATCAAAAGGAAGAGAGGGGAGAGGGGAAGCAGTGAGGACAAGGAAGATATAGAGTCAAGCTTGAAAAATAAAAAAATGTATAGATCGCCGACGGAAAAACATAGTTTTGTAGAGAAGGATGAGAAAAATAAGGGGACAGATAGAGACAGAGCTGAGGCTAACGATCCGTTGGAAAAGGAAAGATTGAAAGAAACGCGCGAAATAATGATAGAAGTAATGGGAATGTATGAACAAAAGCAGGAGAAACGGGTAGAGGAAATAAGGAAAGAAATTAGGCAGGAAATGGCCGAACTTAGGAAAGAAATGAGGAAATAGGAAGAAGTCAGGGAAAAGCTAGAGAAAAGGATTCAGACGTTGGAGCAAAGACTAGAAAAGAAGGAAGAGCCTAATAAAAAGTTAGATGAGTTGGAAGGCAGAATAAAAAAAATAGAAAGCTCAAACCGTGAGTCTGGGGGTGGGGAGAGTGGAAATAAGGAGAAGGAAAGGTTGAGAAAGATGGAAAAAAGACTCGAAAAGAAAGAGAGAGAAGAAAGAAAAAGAAACATAGTGATAAAGGGTCTAAGATTAGAGGGGAAGGAGCTAATGGAAGGAGTGGAAGAATTACTAAAAAGGATTGATGCTAAGGTGGAGATAGAGGAAGTGTGAAGTGTAGGAAGGGAAGAGCGAAGAGGGGAAAGAATGGTACTAGTGAAATTGAAGAAATGGGAACATAAGAGGGAAGTGATGACAAAGAAAGGACCATGCAGTATAAGTTAAGGAAAATAGCGGAAGAGAAAAGAAAAAAGGGAAGAAGAACATGGGTTAAGTATGGGAGAATACAGATAGAAGGTGTATGGTGGAATTGGGACGAGGACAAGGAACGGATAGTAAATAACGAGGTGTTGGGAAACTAGGAGAGAAAGGAACGGGAGATAAAGAAATAAGAAATAGTAGGAAACAAAAAGAGACGAGAAACAAAAGTAGGGAAGATTGGAAGATATGCTACTGGACTATAGCAGGCTTAAAAAGAAAGGATAGGGAGTTTATGAAAAATTAAACACAATGGGATGTAGTAGTAATGATGGAGACGTGGCTAAATGAAAAGGGATGGGAAAGAGTAAGGGGAAGATTACCAAGAGGTTAAAAATGGAAGGTTCAAAATGCAAAGAGGAAGAATAAAAAAGGCAGAGCAATGGGAGGAATGGTGATGGGAGTAAGGAACGAATGTATAACAGAGAAGGATAAAAAAGAGTTGATAGAACATAAAGAAGGATTAATAGTAGAAGAGATAAATATGGGAGGAGTTAGGTGGAAGATAGTGTGGGTTTATGTAAACGGTGATATGCAGGAAAAATCAGAGAAGATGAGGGAACTGATGGAAGAAAATAAGCAAGAGAGTAGGCTTATAATAGGAGGAGACTTAAATGCGAGAACAGGAGATAGAGGAGGAAGGGAATGGGATGGAGAGCGAGGAAGAAAATCCAAGGACAAGATACATAATGGGGAGGGAAAAAAGTTGTTAAAGAGCCTAGGGGAGATGGAATGTTTTATCCTAAACGGAAGTATAGAGGGGGATGAGGAAGGGGAATATACACGTTCAGGAGGAAAGAGGGGAACGATAATTGATTATGTGGTAGAGGACGACGAGGTAAGAGAGCAGGTTAAGAAACTAGAGGTAGGGAATTATGTAGATTCGGATCACTTTCCCTTAATAGTGACAATAGAGGGAGAAATGAGTAATATCAATAAGGCTAAAAAGGAAGCAAAAGTAAAAAGAGCAGGAAGAGGGGATTGGTCAATGGAAGGTAAAGAACAGTTTCAAGAAAAAGTCAGGAATATCAAAATGGGGGAAGGAAATGTAAACCAGGAAACGGAAATAATTATAGGAGAAATAAAAGGAGTATTAGAGTGCACAAGCAAAAAAGAAGTTAGTGAAGGAGGGGATAGAAGTGGATGGGATGAGAATTGTAAACAGAAGAAGAAGGAGGTGAAAAGGGAATTAACAAAATGGAGCAAAGGGACAAGTAGTGGAGAAGAATATAGGAGAAAAAAGAAGGAGTATACTGAGTTGTGTGATCAAAAAAAAGAGGAGGAAAATAAAAGGTTTGAAGAAGAATCGGAGAAGGCTAGGACGGAAGAAGAGGTTTGGAAGGTGGGAAATAGAGAGAGAGAAGAAGAAGGAAAAGAGTAAACCAGGATATTGAGATGGTAGAATGGAAAAAATATTTTATGGAATTACTAGGAGGGGTAGAGAGGGAAGTTAGGAAAGGAGAAAAAGATGGTAGGGAAACAGATGAGGAGGAGGACATTACAAGGGAAGAAATAGACAAAGTATTAGGGATGATGAAAGATGGAAAGGCACCTGGTATAGATGAGATTCCAAATGAAGTATGGAAATATGGGGGGACAGAATTAAAGGGATGGGCATGGATAATGTGCAATAGAGTATATGTGACTGTTCTATCGAAGAGGTTAAAAAAAGATGTTGTGGAGAAAAATATAGGGCCACCGAATCAGAGAGGGTTTAGAAAAGGGATGGGGGTGATGGCCAATATATATGTTCTGAACTATTTAGTAAATAAGAGGATTAAAAGGGAGAAAGGGGCAATGGTAGCAATATTCGTGGACTTGAAGGCGGCGTTTGACTCATTAGACCGAGGCGAGATAGAAAAAGTTATGGTCAAAAAGGGGATACGAGAGGGATTAATAAAGAGAGTGTCGGAAATTTTTAGAGAGGCAAAAAGCAAGGTCAAGGTAGGAGAGCAAGTAGGAGATAGTGTCTGGTTGGTGAGATGAGTAAGGCAAGGATGTCCTCTGAGCCCACTTTTATTTAATATATTAATATCAGACTTGGAAGCAGAAATGAAGAGAAAAGGGTGGGGAGGAGTTAGGATAGGGAACAAAAAGATATATACACTGGCATACGCAGCCGATATAGTGTTAATGGCAGAGGATGAAGAAGGGATGGCGGGCTTAATTACAGGATTAGAGAAATACTTAGATGAAAAAAAGTTGAATTTAAATGTATAAAAGACAAAGATAATGAGGTTTAGAAAAGGAGGGGGAAGAAAGAAAGAATGGACGGGGAGATGGAAGGGAATAAAATTAGAAGAAGTAAAAGAGTTTAAATATTTGGGATATAACTTGCAAGCAAATGGAGATCATAGAGCTCATATAAGAGAAAGGATAAAAAAGCAGCAGGGGTAATAAAACAGATATGGGGAATAGGAAAAAGAAGGTTTAAAAAAAATTGGAGAAGGAGAATCTGGTTATTTTATACGCTGGTATGGCCGGTATTAGGTTATGGAGCAGAGATATGGGGATGGAAAGAAAGGAAAGAGATTAAGAGTTTACAAGAAAGGTATATAAGGTGGACGCTAGGGGTAGACTGGAGGACACCGGGATATATTGTGAGAGAAGAAGCGCAAAGGGATAAATTAAGTACTAGAGCAGGAAAGAGGGCCTGGAATTTTGTGACGAAGCTGAGGGAGGGAAAGAGAGGGAAAGGGAGGGGAGTTAGCGAGAAAGTGTTTGATGGAGGTAGAAGAAAGGAGAGGGAGGGCGATGGAATTAACGAGATGGAAAGAAGAAAGGAGGGAGTTCTTCAAGGCTGGAGGTATAGAAGACGGGACTGGAGTCAACTATGAAGAAGTGGAAGAAAAGGATAGGGAAAGACAATTAATAGAAAGATGGGGGATGATTGAGGAATCAAAATATAATAAATGGTATAAGATGATAAAAAAGGAAGGAGTACCAAAGTATTTAGAAAAGGGATGGGCGGAGAAAAGATGGACCAGAATAGCAAGATTTAGATTGGGAAACGAGGTAAGGGCAGGTATGTATTGGGAAAAGAAAGAGAACAGGAAGTGCAGAATCTGTGAATGGGAAGAGGAAACATGGGAGCATGTATGGGAAGGATGTAGGAGAGGAATGGAAGATAAGGGTGCTAGGGGAGCAAATGAGAAAGAATGAAAGAATGGATGCAAAAAAAATGGTAAAATAGAGTTACAAGAGAAGTGAAGGAAAAAGGAAACGGAAGTCGCTTAAATTAGAAGCGTAAAGATTTGTAAGTAATGGTTATGTAATAGCATAAGTGAATTAAGTTGCGTTTGCGTTATCGCTCTCTCTCGCTTGCACTTTCGCTTTCGATCGCTCGCTCACTCATTCGCTAACACGTCCCAAATTGGGCTATCGCCAAAAAATAGAAATAGGGATATAGATATAAGATTTTCTGTAAATAGGTGTAAATAACTGTAAATAGTAAGGATAAGATTTTATAAAACATGTAGAAGGAAGTGTTGTAAGAAGTCGAAGTCATGTGAACCCTTAGGGGACACATTATGAATAAAGAAGAAGTAAATTATTCTGAAAAATCATCCAAAAAGCTGTTGGTAAATGTTATCTAGAACTTCAGGAAATAAACAAATACCAAGAAGCCAAAAAATGCAAGTCCAGATTTTTTTTTTAAATTCTCGTAATAAAAAATATTTGTAAACATCAAAGCAATTAAAATCGCGTTTAATTTGCAGATTTAAGACAGGAATTTCTGCTTTTATAATAGTAATAATACAACAGTGTAGAAAATCTTTTGAAATGACACTTTAAACTTCAACAGTATCTACTTAACATTTTTGAATCGTTCTTTAATCATAAAACAGCACTACACTTCTTTTATTTCACAGATACCGCGTTTGCTTACTTTTTGAAGTTCCAGATAACCTGAACCGAATAGGTTTTCTTTGATTTTTTAGGGTAATTTACTTTTACATTACTTCAAAAAAACGTGTAACTAAAAGAAGAATGTTTCCTTTTTCCGATAATAAATTCTATAACTGATATTCTCTTGTACTTTATTTTCAAAATTCTTTAATCATGATTTTTATAAGGGCAGCAATACATTTGGACTACCCAGTATTCGCGATAGCAGACGATGAATTAATTTTTTCTGAACAGCTAGTGATTGTGAAATAACCTAATTAGACTTTCGTGAATTATTTCAAGAGTTGCGGATAAAAGCGATCCTTGAAAATGCTGTATATATTTTCTATGACTTTCAAGATGTAATATCTAGATAAATAAACAATAATTTGGAAGAGTTCTGTAGCTTTTGAAATGAACCTCAAATTATAAAATATCAATCATTTATATTTAAAAACTCATGAAAGAATGTTAAAAAGTCGCATAGAAATTAAATTCGAGGTATCGAGGTTTTGTAAACCACCATAATATAAGCATGAAAGAACAGTTCTATAAAATATCTCGCAACTTAGTCATTACTGCACATGTAATACTTAGCGCCGCTCGCGCTTCTTGCGATTTCGATAGCGTCACGTGTCGACAACAACGTAAACCTGAAAATAATTATATCTTCTTCACATTTGTCTGATTTTTGAATTGTGATATAAGTTTAAGATAAGAAATTCAGCTATAAAGTCAAAAAATTTGAAACAGTTTTAAATTATGCAGTTGTAAATATTTTGTAACTTATTGTTTTAACTCATTTTTCAGACTACAAATAAAGTTTCTTGGAATTACTTTTTAGACATTTAAATTAAAAAAAGTTATATAATCTATGAATTATTACTGATATACTGTTCAAATCAAGATTTCTAGAGTATATGTATATCTTTTTATTAGATAATGTAGTTTACAGTTTATTTATAATAAAATTACTTGATTAAATTATATATACATATAGTTAAACGTTTGTCATGAAGACAACCGCAGGATTTCGCCGGGAGCGGGTGCTAATCTAAACAATTGCACCCGCTCCCAGCGAAATCGCGGTAAAATTTCAGCTGTACCCACGTCTCGCGACCGTGAGATAGGTGGTTACAGCCTGCGACAAATTCAATAATATGATCCGGCAAAAGTTTCGTGGACCTTGAGGACACGGAGCGACCCAAGGACGACCGCGTTCTGCATTTTCCTCGCAAGTGCCTCAGCATTTTGTTGACACACAGGAATGCTTTTCAGGTTAATAACCAGTGAAACCGTGGCACCTCCAAAAGCGCCGACGATCAAGACGATTAGCTTAACAGAATATTCCGGGTATTGCCGTCACAACTCCCTTATAAGGTTTTTATACCTCTCTTTCAGTACTCTCAGTGCCGCATTGTGCCTTTGGATGTAGGTCATTCCCGCATGAGTTGGACAACAGGATAGTATGTGTCCTAGATGCTCGCGGTTTGCATGACATGCTCTGCAGCTATCATCGGGAATGTCGACTGATCTTCCACATTTCTGTGGAAGATGCTGTGCATCCTCTTTTCGAGGAGCTGTTCGCGGAAGTTTTTCTTCTGTGCTTTCGTAGTCCGGGCCTTCAGGAATGATTTTTCAAGATGGATAAGATTTGATGCATTTTTCTCACCCCTGATATTGAAATAAAGGCCGAGTTTTTCAGCAGCCGCCTCCGCTGCTTTGTACCGAAACCACCTTTGCCCACTTCTTCGTGTTTTCTGACCATTTTAAGAAGAGGATCTTGTCCATTTGCGACTGTATGTGCTGTACCCAGAATAATCCTGTTGTGAAGACATTCAAGATTCAGTATTCCGCGACCACGTGAAACGGAAGACTTAAGGTGCATGCTTTTGTTCATGTGCATAACCTTTCGGGACCCGATATCGAGGGATCAATCCTGAATGCGGCTATGTGGCACGCACAGGTATGTATAGGTCTCTCCAGCGCCAAGGTTTCGTATAGCGCTTCTGCCGACGAGCTGAGAATCTTCAGGATGCCATTAAGTTTTCCTTTCTTCAAATTAACCTAGGCGCATTTCTCTAACACGAACTCCATTCCAATCTCTTGAGTGTACTCTTTGACAATGTCTAGAGCTAGATGTAGTTTCTCTTGATTTTTAGCATAGATCTTAAGAGTATATATAGTGGCAATAATTTGAGGCAAAAGAGGAGAGGGCTCATTATGTTGCCCTAAAACACACATCTCTGAAAGATGACACTGTTAGTGATCACACGATGTTTTCCAGATTAGATAGTAAATCTGGTTTTCCAAAGCGACAATAATCTCTCTATGCACCTCACGATGTGTGGATGAACCTTCAAGCTTTCCAACAGACAGATGATAAGCCTATGGGAGGTTGAATCGAAAGCTTTCCGGTAATCAATCTAGGCCATCGAAAGGTAACGCTGATAGGATGCTGCATCTTTACAGACACATCTTTCGCTCAGCAGGTTTTTCCGACATCTTGCTACGCCTTTCTTTGAGCCGCGTTGTTCGTACATCTCGCGCCACACATGTCCAATTGTCCGAACAATCCTATCATTTAGGATAGCTGTGAAGATCTTATACAGTGTGTTCAGACAAGTTACTGGCCTGTTATTCTTAGGGTCAGCTAAGTTTACTGTCTTCTTCAGAAGCACCGTGCGCCCTTCCAACAACTCCGGAGCGGAATAGTTTTTCATATTTCTCAATACGTTTTTCACCTCCTCGGTAGTGATAGGTGGGCATTCCTCCTCAGTCGTTATGAGGGCACCGCACAGCTCCTTGAAGCTATTTATATTCTTTGAGTATTCTTTCAGTGGATACTGGACTTCCTAGACTTCTCTTCAAAATGCCTTGACCTCCTCTGGTGTGGGCGGGTGGACGACAGTAAGTGGAGGGTCTTGGAAGAGTCGAGATTTGTCAGATAAAAACTGTTTACATTCTCTGACCCACCTCTCGCTCCGCTCTAGAATTCTCCTAGCTGTAGATAATACTCGTATTCTGTCAACAATATGCTGCCTGATGTTCAGTAGCTTTGACTTGTTGAGTGTGTGATAACGGGTCCGCAGTTTGCGCGCGAACTGTCGAATCTTGGCAGAGGAATGTCCTGCCAGGTGTTATATACTCAATCACACACTGAATGCGGAACGCGTACTGCCTTGCCCAGCCTATCTTTGTGCTGAGTTGATGCATTTGCCTTTTGGTCTTATGATCAATCGTTGGTTTTGTTCTACGGTTTGCATCTGCCAAAGCTCTCGCTGCATTATACGCACTATAATTGATAGTCCAAAGGTCGGATTCTTCGGAGAAATCTCCACGAAGCTCTTCATCCAGTTCAGCCAGATCTTTGGGCTTGAGAGAAACCTGAATGTTGATGTTTCTCTAGGTCCTGAAGCATCGCTCTTCTTCTATTGGATGCGGTTGAGTAGGCGCTCCGCTTGTAAAACCCCTTTTCCGGAGTTCCTCGGCACGGTTTGGCAGACGTTTTTGCGAAAAATGCGAGAGCTCTGTGTGTTTCTCACACCACAGAGTATGCAGTCGCGTCATGTAACCTTTTCGTTCAGGGGCCATACTGGTATCATAGCACTCCCGCAGGTCGTCCCTGAGTCGATATGTCTACTTAAAAGTAATGAGATGCTGCCGGTCGATCGCATGGATTCCGTCTTGATTGGCTCCTCCGACTCTAGGATAGTTGGCATTGTTGTCCGACCCATTGTCGGGAGCCCTGCGCGCTCGTTGGTTTTGAACAGCATTTACTACAACTATGTTTGGTCTTGTCATTGTTGTTCCCACGGGCAGGTAGGGAAAAGGGCTCGTACATCCTTGTAGAGCCCCGTATGCAATGATAAGACTGCATACTCTGAGAGGTCGTCCGGTATCCCAGAGTCACCGTTCAAGACACTTCACCCAGTTATATATATATATATATATATATATATATATATATATATATATATATGATGTGTCGTGAGGAAAAGGGCCTTAGGATCATTAGGCGAATTTTTCAGTAGAAGCGATTGAAAAAACGGTCGATATCAGACACTTAGAGAATGGGGACCATCTCCGGAATCCATCCCCTCGACTTACGACTCTATCTTCTTGCTCTGCGTTCACTGTTCAGCGAGTCAGACTAGCTCCAGAGTCACAGGGACACAGAACGGAAAGATGCGTAGAAAGTGATGGGACTGGATTTCTCGGGCCGCTTGTATGCGTCAAAATAGGTCTTTCACGCCTCACTTCGCAGCTTAATAACAATTCGAATTTTGCAGATAAAAATTTAGTTCTTTTTTAATATGAAAGAGCGATTTAAAAACTATCAATAGCATAACAAATCTTAAAATCGATTTTTTGACCCTGAGGTCCCTTTCCTCGCGGCACGTTACATACACAGGGTATCCCACCAACTATTCACTTCCCGGTACTGTATGATAGATCATAAAAAAAGAAACAGAAAAGTCCTCTGACGAAATTTGATCTGGGCCTTAGTTTGGACAGAGTAAAGCTTCAAAGTTGAGCATAATGAACCAATCAGGAGCGAGATATAGCAACCGCTTGTTTGTCTCATAAGTGTTAAAATAGTGTGCGTGTTGGCGGTTCATTTCAGCTTCGGAAAAAATTTCACGTCGTAGCACCTCGATCGTTTCTTTAAAACGCGAAGTTCAATCCTTTAAATTTTTGTAAGCCCAGATCAAATTTTGCCAGAGGGCTTTTCTGTTTCTTTTTTTGCGCTCTATCACACATTACCGGGAAGTGTATAGGTGGTGGGACACCTTGTATATTACATTAATTGATAAATTTTTAGTACAAACACTTTTGCCCAGTTTCTTGAGAAAATATGTTATATAATAGAAAAATTATTTAATCTTTGAAAATGAACAAAATTTGAACCAACCAATTAAGAAAATATCTAAAACCGAATACTTGCTGATAAAAGGGGGCATACACATTTTTCACACGGCCCTTTCGGTAAGAAGGCTTGCGTTGAAAAGTATTCGAAAATTTCCTGTTCAATAGTTCCATGACAATTATTGAATCATTTTTGATACCGTTTTTGTGCTCGCGTTTTGAATCCCCATAGCAGTATAAGTTACCTCTTAAACTGAATCCCTTTCTGTACCTAGTGGCGACAATATTTTTCACTGTTCTTACTAACTGTTTCCCGAATAATAATGAGGTTAAAAGAATTTAAAAACATAGTATTAGTCACTTTACGTTGTAAAGATTTATTGCCACACAGGTAGCTTTCAATAAAACTAATTTTTTTAAATTTTTTTATCATGATTTTATATTTTTTTAATCGATCACATTTGAATAAAGCGAGAGTTTTGTGATCAAGTGTTGTATTTTTATACACAACACTACAATATTTTGCAAATTTTATGCTTTTAAAGCGCCTTCTAATGCGTTGAACGAAAATGGCGTTTTTAATTTATTTCACGTTACGTCTCGCAGCTCTGATCAGCTTTGAAAGGGATTGTAATCTAAATATTTTCACTGCCTGATAGGGAAATCAAAAAAGAAGCCTTCTGACGGGGCTTATAGCACCCGATAAAAAGGAGTTTATTGGAACGCATAGAATTGCATTTGAAGAAACTGACATTTCAATGCTTGTAAATGCATACCAATTTCATTTTTGTTCGAAACGCCATTGAAGGCACTTTATTATACAAAACTCGGCTCATTCCAATTATTTTGAATGCGCACAAATTTGAAGGCAATTAATTGACGTTATGGATACCATTTAATGCAGTTCCGTAACCCACCAACTTGAATAACATACAATGCCTTTCACGGAAAAAAGCATGGAGAATAGACATAAGGAGACCAAAGTAATGTAACCGAAAATAAGCAAATTTTTGTCGTATAAAAACGGTTACAATACTGCCCGAGTTATGGCGCTAGTGTCGCACGTAGAAAAATGGCCGCCGTATATGTTGACATCTTACATTATTTACCAATGTGATTTTCATAGAAATTTATAAATTATTATTAAAACGCAGAACATTTATTTTACTTATCTCGAAATATCGGTGATTCTATGTAATTGAAATGATCCTGCAATGGACGTGGTTGGTACTTCATATTTATTGCACAAACGTGGAAAACAATAAGGATATAACTGATCAGTTTTCAATCTTGTACGCATACACATCACAGAACTGATATCGGACTTCCACGTGAATATAACAGTTTTTACGTACCAATATTCTTTAAATGCCTCAACCACGGAGTAATAATAAGGAGACAGATCTCCATATATGCGTTTTGACGGTGGAAACTGTACATTTATTGCCTTCCCTCAGGCGTCTAAAACATTGGCGCATGCGCACTGCGCTTTACTATCTCTTTTTCTCCCGTGAAAAAAGAGATAGTATATCGCAGTGCGCCACCACTTGAATTATGGTACAGATACCTCAGTCAAAACTCGAAGCGCTTTGTACAGTATGATCGGTCTCCTTATTATTACTCCGTGGCCTCAACAAATTGTTTTAGCTATTTAGGAATTTTGTATTTTTGTTTAGGTTTATATCACAGGTTATATTTACTCGGACCATGACGGCGGCCATCGTTACCCGTACCACACTAGCGCCGCGCTCGAGAAGATCTAGCATTTCGATGCGTTATTTTACATCCGACAGAAAAATGCTCGTTTTTGGTGAAGTCAATATACAGGACTTTGGGCTCCTTATGTCTATTTCTCCATGGAAAAAAGTATCGATTAGGATAAATGCCATTTAATGTTGTTCGAAGTTCAGTCGCAGTTTCAATTCACACAGATTCTAAACACAGGTCTGCTCGAGATGACAACATTATTGTCAATGGCGGAGAGTCAAGAGTCAAGACGCCAAGATTCTTAAAGTTTTTTGAAGAAAGTTCCGTGACAAAAATAGTTTACAATATTGAATCTGTATTGTGCTTGTGGGACTTCTATTTGTGTGATACAAGTTTTGTGTTCCGCATTTACTGTAATTAATACCACTAGTGTGAAAAAACTACTTAATGCCAAATGTTTGATTGCCTTCCGTGAAACTTAAATCACAAGCAAATGAATTTCCAGTACAATAAAGGTCAATCTCAGTAAGTACTGTGTAGTAGAATGACTACTTTAATACAGAAAAAGTCGCTTTCAACCATTTAGCGACCGAGCATCATTTCAATGCATTTCAATGCGCTTCCACTCTTAAAAACCATGGAACGTTTTAATGCATTTCACTCAACTCCTTCTTACAGGGGCAACAGCTTATAACTAAGATTTTATCACGATCATTTAAAGCGTGAATAGTAAAATTGCTTTACACTTTAGGCATTAAAATTACGATACGCTCATCTCCCAATTCTGTGCTGACCGATTACAATATTACATACCGGCCTCACGCTTGACTGCTTCTGCCCCCCCCCCCTGAGCTTCCCTTGATGGCCTATAGCCCTATACGCTCAGATAGTCAGAGCTGTATCCGAAGTTGTTTACATCGCACCTCTCTGGGTGCTACTGTGTCATACTGTGCCGAGTTCGAAGACTACATATGCGGTCCTGAGTGTTGGCATGGAAAAACACGTTCGATTCTGTGCCGACCAGACCCGAGGCCGACACAGAATGGCGACACGAGTGTAGTTAGGTTGTTATAGGTTTACTTAATGATTCGCAGCCCACAAATATCATCGATCCGAAATAACATTATTTTTATATTACATATATTTGGGCGATTTACAAATATAGATTTCAATTTCTATGTCTCTTCAAGTTTATTCGATATTCTTAGACCATTTTTACCTTATAAAGGGCTTACAGCACATATGGTAGCCCACTTTTTTAGTTCCTACAGATCATGTTTAAACTGATGAAAGTCAGACATACACCTTTTTTGTAATAAAGCAGTCAATTTTTAGCTTTTTTACGTGTCCCTCCCTGCAGTTTCACATATTTCAAATGAGACAGGACTGGTAAAAATTTTGTTCCATGATTAGCCTTGGACACTTTTTGTTAAAATATGATGCTGTTTTAATTGCAATTCTAACATATAGATAGATAGCTGGTAACATTTTTCGTCAACTGATAGTATAAGAGTCAATTT
The DNA here is from genome assembly GCA_932195095.1 of Andricus curvator. Lineage (NCBI taxonomy): Eukaryota > Metazoa > Arthropoda > Insecta > Hymenoptera > Cynipidae > Andricus > Andricus curvator. The sequence goes on from CAKNYM010047813.1 coordinate 59,616, forward strand.
TCATCTAAGATCCAATATTAACATACTTGAAAAATGCTAAACCTTGTTTGAATCTAATCTGGGAATGGAATTCAGTTGGTATTTCTTTTAAAGATTTCCAAGTGATAGTATAAGATCAGTCCTTTTTATGACATAAAGAATGGTATTCACATGTAGCGTTCGTAAAGCGAAAGACCGAAATTCGGCGGCTAACACTTAAAAAATTATGTTTAAAAATACATCATCTTTATCGAAAGTTACGGCCGTTCCCTCGCACCTCCGTACCCTGCTTGGTCCTTCACTTTCGACGAAAATTCTGCATTTTCAAATACAAATTTCAAGGTATTAGCAGCTAATTTTTAGTCTGTTGTTTTACGAACGTTTTATGTCATAAAAGGCCAGACCTTATACTATCACTTGAAAATCTATAAAAGAAATACCAACTGAATACCGTTTCCAGACTAGATTTAAACAAGGTCTTGTATTTTTCTAGTATGTACCTCTCAGTAAAGTTTATATTTGCCTTACTGCCAGATTCAAAAGCTCCTATGGGGACAAGAATATGACTATTTAAGGTAGGTTTTAGACAGGCCTATACCCTAGTCTTTAGTTGGTATTTCATTTCACGAGGGATATTTTTTATTTAATTATTATCTAGTCTGGCAATAATTTAGACACGCGTTTTTGGTCTGACGATTGAATAATAATAAATTTGGACCATCAATATTTAATCCTAGATGAAAATTGACTCCTATATTATCACTTGAAAATTTATATTTTTCACCTGCCTCAGGTGTATAAACGCAGCGGGCAGGGCGTCTGGCATGCATAGCGATCTAAATAAGGGTGGGTTTCTGTATATATTAGCCACTAACTAGGTCATAGGGTGCCGTCCCATGATTGCAGAGTGGCGTTGCGTTTTGCGTAATGCGTCAAATCACTACACGTTTCTGCTGATGAAAGTGTTTCTCTAGATTACTAGGAGAATATCATTGCCTGAAATGTCTAGAGATTTGACGCATTTCGCAAAAAACAACGCCATTCTGCAATCATAGGGCGCCACCCTAATACTCTCACTTGGTGAAAAACGTCACCCAGTCCCTATCAACACAATGGTAGAAATATGAAGAAGCACTGCGCCAACAGTTGGCCGCAACTTCAACTAAAATGATCCATGTGTAGCGTGTGTGTGCTATACGTGAATTTCATATATCTGATAAATTTTTATTTGAATATATTTATCAATAATGTTATTGATAATTATATTCCATTTCAAGCGAAAGTTTGACGCCGCATCTAACGACAACAAACCCTGCTTTTCGTCCTTCAGAAACTGCTGACAACTGGTGCTGCTTTACATGACGAGATGATTGACACCCGAGAACGACACACCTCCGTTTATTTAACTTTACATTTATCAGATTCCTTTTGATAAATGAAAAATATACATTGACACTTTGAAAGTTCAATCACGTATGCGTAACAAGGCAAGACGCGGACTTGTACACATTTGATAGCAAAGTGTCGTTGATAAATAATTGACAGTTATTTCTATAAAGCAAAACGCAATTTTATTGAGCAAATACATAACATAAGAATTACTTGTTTATACAAATTAATAATAACAATAAAAAATGTTGATTGTTATCCAAGTATTTTAGCTTTCAATATTAGTTAGGTATCATCCATAAACTACGTTCCCGTGGGATTAGCCCTGGGGCTTCGTTGTTAGGAATACAATGCGACTGACGTTAGCTGGTTCGAAACCCGCCTCCAGAGTTTGAGAGTTTTAATAGCGCTAAAGCGTGCGATGATATATTTAAAATTAGTTAATTAATAATATATACAATCTTTTTCCTGATAGCAAAAGCTAATGTTCGATTCAAACGGATAGCGGTAGATAGATCACTTCAAAGATAGAAATGGATACGGGCAGATTAACACTTCACGTATTGAAAAGTATTAAAGCGGATCGGGACCTCAATTCACGTATTGGAAAGTATTCAAGTGGATAAGGGTTTCAAGACGTAAGAACGGATAGCGAATGATTGAAAAGGATGCAAAGTGTTCATTAAAATGGACTCCACATTTTTATAATCTTGAACCGGATAAAGGTGCGAATAGCACACGTCGGATTTTATTCCGTCTCTATCTGGATCTCTTTCGGTTCGTAAAATCTTAAACGGAAAACTAGTGACTCCATCCGGATTTTAATCCCGATGATATATGGAAAATAGCATTTTATCTGGCCCTATCCGGAACTTTTTCGGAACGTAAGTTAGAAGACTGTTTTCGTTTAAGTTTAAAAACTGGTTTCTATCTGGATCTATCCGGCTTTGAAGCGAACAACGGAAACAGAAAACTGAATTATTTGCCCAACGGAATCTTATGCGGCCCTATCTGGAACTATGTCGGAACTTACATTAGAAGCCAGTTTTCGTTCAAGTCCGAAAACGATTGCCTGTCTGGATCTATCCGGCTTTGAAGCGAACATAGGAAACAAAAAACTGAATTATTTGCCCGACGGAATCTTATGCGGCCCTATCTGGAACTATGTCGGTACTTAAATTAGAAGACGGTTTTCGTTTAAGTCCGAAAACGATTTCCTATTTGGATCTATCCGGCTTTGAAGCGAACTTTGGAAACAGAAAACTGAAGATTGGCCCGACGGAATCTTTTGCGGCCCTACACTGAAAAAAATAGTTGGTTGGGACAACTAATAAAGTAGTAGGGCCAACTACTTTAGTTTGTAATATATTCCACTGCTACTTTACTGGTTGGGGCTACTACTTTTATTCGCAAGATTGGTAGTATTGTCCTTACTACTTTACTTCTTGTCGTGACAACTTTCGATGGTACATACTATTTTCAGGTAGTTGTACTTACTACTTCAATTGGTAAGTCTTACTATTAAATTAGTTAGTCTTACAAATAAACTAGTTGATCACACTACTTAAAGTAGTAATCCTCACCATTACAATTAGTAAGTTTTACTATTTAAAATAGTAGTCCTTACTATTAAAATTAGTAAGTTTCTCTATTTAAATTAGTAGTCATTACTATATTAAAACTAGAAAGTTTTACTATTAAAATTACTGGTTCGTAGACTACTGCGAAGGTAGTACTTCTCAATATTAAAATTATAGTAGATTTTACTATAAGATCTCATCAGTGGACACAGGAGGTCCTGATAAGACGTCATGTCAAAATAACCCCACATGCCCATTGGGATGTTAGTGAAAAACTACTATAATTTTAATATTTAAAAGTACAGACTTGCAGTAGTATAAGAAACAGTAATTTTGAGAGTAATAAAATAATTATAAAACTAGAAAGTAATGAAGTGTCGTTTTGTATATCAAATAATAAATATTTAGCAACACTGTCAGTCCCAGACTAAAAATCTTAAAAATGGAATAACTAAAATTGTAACAATCCATTTTCGTCCATTAAAAAATGTAGATCGATACGATAGTCTTCATGGTTTTTCACTACTGAACAATTCACGAAAAGGTGAAGATAAAAATGGCGACGATCGAGAACATAACGCGATTTTTTGGTGCGAAAGTTGGCAGCACTGCTCAGGTTTCAGTTCTGCCAATGTCGCCAAGGAGGAAAACTTGTAACTTTTACTACTTTGATTTCTTAACAAATAAATTTGTGGTGAATGTGACTACATTATTTGTTGTGACTAGAATTACTATCGTTACTAATATAACCATGTAGGATTACTAACGGCGACTTGTGGCCACACTAAACTGGTTAGTTACTTTTACCGACATTTTTGGCAAAAATGAGCTTTTTGCATTAAAAATTATTAAAAAATCAAGTACATGTTGTTAAAGGATTTGTTCGAAATCTCATTTTTATTGTAGTAATAAAAAGATTGGTAATTCGTAACCAGATACCTGACTCTCTATACACATGTCTGCTGTCTTCTTTTTTTTACATGCCTAAACTCTTATCTTTTTTTAAACTTTTTTGTATATTCCTCTTCCTAAAAGTTTTTAAATACTGTAAAATAATAATATACTTTTTTTCTCAAAGAAAAAACTTATAAATAAATCTATTTGCCACGTTGTTCGCACCAACATACCGTAATCAAATTCCGACATAAAATGTTAAATCTTCATTTTCTACCAAAAGCCATTTTTATAACTTTTACAACAACTACAGTGCGATACCGCCATATTAAATCTTTATTTTCCCGGAACAGAATAAGTTTTTTCTATGAAAACTTTTTTATTCTTATTCAGCCTCCCCATATTTCCCCAAATTCTTGAATGATTTACTCGGAATTGGTTAACTTTTTCTAGGCAAAACTCATTTTCTTCCAATTTAGCAACTTAATATCTCGGGAGCAAATTTTTATTTTTTGTTTAAATTGAAAATTGCACTTTTTATCCTGATCAACAACCGAGCCTGTTTCAATTTGTGGTTCCAGTCACTTTGAGATTGTAAACATCCACATTTTATTTCTCGGAACTGGAAATTTTTTTGAATTATACTTTTTTAGCCTGAATTCAGAAACACTTCAGCTCGGAAGTAAACTTCTGTTTTTAACTTTAAATGGTGATTTCGATTTTACAGAATGTTATTTCGCTCTCCTAAAAAATGTATATTTTTTGCTTATCTAATTCTGTATACTGCAACTCTTCAAATATTGTTCCAGAAATAAAATAAAAAAATTATTTAACAAAAAAACACCGTTTACTTCACTTACCCATGTTTGTAATTTATTATTCTATTATACTATTTATTATATCATATAATGTGCATTTTTATATTTGATAAAAATGTATAAATAATTACTAGCTTTTAGCAAAATTTTATAAAAGCTTTATTATTTGAAAATTTTCATTTTGAAGACTTCTAATTTCAGCTAGCCTTCAATTTGATGTTCAAGTTCAACTTTAAAGTTATAATATTAATTTCAGGTTCAAGTATTTTTTATCTGGAACAATTATTTTAACTGAAATGTTCCAATAAATTATTTGTAGTAGCTGCTTTGGTTTTTACTTCCAAATTTTTACTAAATAAGATTAGTATAACTATAATCATTAGATTACTTTTTTATGCTGGAAAATTGTACTAAAATTTAAATATTTTTTACTTATCTGAAAGTAATAAATCCTTTAAATTTCGGAGCTTTACAATTTGAACAGAAATCACAAATTAAATGAATACGTATTTAAATTAAACATTTAACTATTAAAATTTAAATATTATTATTACGCATTTTCAAATCCACCTATCCATATAAATTGTGTAAAACGAAAAAATATTCCGCCGTTAGCCCTGGCTTTTCAGCGAACAAGCTTGGCTGAGATTTTTTCGACAAAATCCAAGCGATACATTAACATAATTAGCTAGAGCGTGCCGTTTAGATTTAGGTTGTTTAGGTAGGATTCGAATCCCCAGCGGGTGCGATTTTTCATAGCGTTGTGCGTGAGATTATGTTTGTTAAGAGACCTTGCGTGCAATCGCGTAATTTCAAAAATAAATTAAGTGCAATTATTAGATATAAAACAGATTTTTTTGCAAATTTATTTATCTGTTTCGAGCTGCTGTAGTGGATAGGGCAATATGGGCCGCGGAAATATTCCGCATAGAGCCGGATAAAAAACCAGATAATCCAAATTTATTACACCGTATAAGAATCCGGATAGAGCCCCAAAAAATGCCGCATAGCAGGGCAATATGCACAGCGTAAATATTCCGCATGGAGCTGGATAAATAACCAGATAGGCCAAATAGAATAGGGCTGGACACCAAAAATATTTCGTATACAACCAAATAAAAAACCAGATAGAAATAATTGTATACACCGACCAAGTTCCGCATACAGCCAGATTTAAAACCAGACACAAATACCGTATAAGTATCCAGAATGCGAAGAAATTGCGAATCCTATCCTTCTCTATCGGATCCTATCTGTCATTTTAAGCAGGGATGTCTTTTGGCAGGGTAGATATCATGCAAAAATTGAGAAATCGATTCAATATGACTTTATTTCAAATAGGATGGGACATTGCAGTACATTGCAGATTTGAAGCCGTTCGTGAAACTGACTCACTCAAATAGTTGGACACCAATTCAGTTTTAAATATTTTAATCTGCAGTTCACCAAATCGCCATTTTATTGCGTGTTTTCCCTTAAATGAAAAAAAACGAGGTACTGTGCACTGAGTATTCTCCTGCCTAAACTACCTTGAATCGAGTATGGAAATCCTACTAGGATTCACTAGTAGTCGGTAGCACCGAGGTAACACCGATGCGTGCACAAGAGACTTTGACAGGGCCGCCTCTAGACAACCAGCGCCCGGGTTCAGTGTATAATTGCCGCCTTCCCTCCTCCCTAAAAACTAGAGATGGGACGAGCAGTACTTCGGCTACTGCTTGCCCTCCGGCAGGCAGGACCTGCTGCTTGCCGAAGTCCAGTTTTAAATTTCGGCTAGTGCTCCCTCCGGCCGCCGGAGGAAGCAGTAAGCAGTAACTTCGGCCGGATTTCTACTGCGTTTTTTATCCTACTGCAAACTCCGGCGCCAAGTACCTGAAGCCCTGAACCCTTTTTTTCTGCGTCTTCTGACTCTTTTTTTAAAAACTTTATTTCCTTTTCCTATTGAGTTCAGAATTAAATGCGAGTAGTTCAATATTGAGAAAAAGATAATTTTAAAAGTTTGAAATAATGAAATTATATTTTTCTTTTAATTTTCGAGGTGATTTGTGAATGAAATATAAATTATTTATT
>CAKNYM010047813.1:81345-116212 GCA_932195095.1 Andricus curvator
TATATATATATATATATATATATATATATACATACATACATATTTATAAGTGCGGAGTACTGAGTACTAGGTAATGTAAACGTAGCGAATAACAAAATAAATGTATATAAAACTGCACACATATAAATAATTAAAGGTAAGAAGTACTTTAGCAGGTTCAAGCGTCTCCTTATGGAAAGTGTTACCAATGAGTAATTTGAAGAGTCAGATTTGAAGTATTAAATAAGTAACAAAAAAGAAGTCTTCTGAAACTCGAATAATAAAGGACCTTTGCATTTTACAAGTGCGGTGACGATGAATTTTGAGAATAGTTTTCATGTCACGGAGTTTAAAGTGTGTTGGTTGATCTTTGTCGATAAAATGGAAAAGATTGAAAAGATATTGTGGAGTTTCTGTGTTGAATAAACTATACAGCAGTTTGCCCATAAAAATTAAGCGTACTCTCAAGCTTAGCATTAAGCTCATCAGTGATACCATCATATACCCAGCAACCATAATCAAAGAAAGGTAGGATAAGGCTTTTACCTAAAAGGATACGAGTGGGAGTAGGTAGAGATTCTTTATTTATGTTGAGCTGTTGGGGAACTCCAAAGGTTTTTCTTAAAATATCCAAGACTTGTTCCTTCCAGGAAAGAGTGTGATTAAGAAAATAGCCCAGATCTTTTACAAATGCAACAAAGGGAATGAAACGTCCGTTAATTAGAAGAGGAGGTAGGGTTGCGATTTTTATGGGTGGTGGAGAGGAAGAAGGCCCTATAAGAATAGCTTTTGTTTTAGATGGGTTAAGGGTGAGACCACTTGTCAGAGACCACTGAGCAACGCATTCTATATCCTCCTGTACACTTTGAAGTAGGCTGTTAAGCGTCGCGATAGGGCCTGTTATGTATAACTTAAAATCGTCAGAATATTTGTGGTGCTTGCGATGCCGAAGCTCGCTACCAATATCAGAAGTATAAATATTGGATAGAGTGGGGGCAAGAGTGGATCCTTGAGGGACTCCACACTTTACCTTACAACAAGCAGACCGCTCACCATTGCTATTCTGTTCTCTTTGTAATCGATGGCTAAGATAAGAATCAAACCATTAGACTACCATATCAGGGATGTTAAACGATTTGAGCTTAGTTAAAAGTGAATTATGGTCCACAGTATCAAACGCCTTGGAGAAATAAAAAAGGACAACAACCGTTAACATGACAAATATATAAGTTTCTATTATGAGCGTGGTACAAAAAAGATAAATGAAGTTAGATTATAAGATGTCTGAAATTAGTTAAACGGTAGAGCTAACCATTCCATAAAGCTATAGCAGTAGAGACTAAAAAAAAAAAAAAAATGGATATTTACGACCAATGTGGGCCCACCACAACCACGACGGGCCAACAGCACGCAGTATTCCTGAACGGTCACCCATTCAAGTACTAACCGCGCCCAACAATGCTTATCTTCAGTGATCTTACGAGAACTGGTGTTTCCAGCGTGGCATCGCCGTTGGCAGTAGAGACTAAAGACCAACAAAATCCAGTTCACCTGATCACAATTGGAAATAGAAATTGAGTCACATTGAGAAATATAACGAATAATACTAATTAGTATCCAGAGAAATGGAAAAGCAATAGTCAGTACAAAACTTACTATATGTATACTATACATAAAAGCAGTAAATTTAAAAATTTGACGCAAGGCTAAATTAGCATCGTCCTAAATACACATTAAAGCGTCCATTTGAAATCGATAATGATTTTGAGGCACAGCACATAATATGGTCAGCATGCAGTTCATTAGCAAATGTTATATAATATTACTTAATAAGTAGAAAAAAGATGCCGTATCCTTATTATCGATGTTTGAGTAAGTGAAACAGAGGTGTCTCAGAAATAATATAATAAAATTTGAGTACTTTTCTATGCAAATAAACAAGATTAATTGAGGATGCAGAGTGAAAATTAAAGAAATATATATATACCTACGTATGAATAGCACTTGTGAAAAATTAATGCTAAGGTTAGTCGGAGATAATTAAAAAATATATTGTACTTAGCCTGTGGTTGCTATTAAAGTACCTCTACAGATAGTAGGTTTGCAAGGTGTATTTTCGGCGAAACGTCCTCCTTTCTACAAAAAATTCTTCCACCTGAAATCCAAAGATACTTAATTTTCTTGTCTCTTCTAAGACCAAGAGCGATAGCATAGATTTTCCGATTCAGTGGATTTGAGGCCTCACGAAGATAAATGAAGCGTTTCTCATTTACGGTCCATCCCAAATTCGATGTAGAAAAATCTCTTTTGACGTTACGTCTCTCGATCATTTTATCTCGTAGATCTTGACGACTGAATTTAACTACGATGATCGGAGGGGTAGTAGGATGAGTGAGTGTTGGTGCTTTGATAACACGGTAAAGGTTGACAATGTCATCCTTAACAATTGGTACATTAAGAGCCCTGACAATCGACTCAACGATGGCCATAAGGTCCTCGTTGGGCTTTATTGGAAGGCCATGCATTTCAAGCGTAGTATGTGAAGACGCTTGATCATTTAGCCTTGAGGTCTTTAGCTTCCTTCTTAACAAGACGAATTTCCTTAATTTGCACTACAGAGCCGCTTCAAGAGAAACTATGCGACGAGTGTTATTTGAGAGGTCAGTATTGATTTCCAAAAGGGTGCAGTTTAACTTTTTATTATAATCCTGTTGTCGGGTTTCGAATTCACTGAATCTCGCTAAAATCTCACGAGACTGCGCAATTATTCTCGTGCCAATACAGTGCATGCACTTGTATTGAAATTTAATATCAATTTACATTTGTAATTAGTAAATGCGCGTAAGCGCAATCACTGCGTGCCTCACTTTGTCACAACTATTCCCCCTCTACCAACTCTTCCATATTTGGCGGCGCACGCACAATTCTTAGCAAGTTCATGCTCGCTGTGTGAGACAGAAATACAATGCTGCACGTTATTTTGTCGAAGAGGACTCACACGCTATTTTTTTCGAAGAGGACTCGCACGAAATGCGCAATATAGGAGTATGACATATATGACAGATTCTTAACCCAGTCAATAAGGATGGTCGCTATTTTACCGACCGAACCCGCTAGTCACTTTTATGAATGTGTCGCACGTGCAATTAAGGATTCTTTAAGTTGTGGAGCTTTCTAGAATTTTGTTTTTCTAGGAGTTTCGATCAAAGTGGATCTATCGACTCTGATATTATTATGTGTTAAACTTTCTGGATCACATCAGTCGCTAAACAGCGATCGAAATTTCTGAAAAGATGAAACGAATTCATGGTTCGCTTAACGAGGTGGGTCCTTGCAGTACAAACCAGGAATCAAGTTCTGGAGATTCCCCGGTTATCGAAAAATAATCAATCGAACCTTCTGCAAATTTTGACGTGATCTCTTACCATTTTCTATACATCGAACTTTCTGGATGATTCAAACATAAGAAGCTCTAACTTTTGAGGTTTTCTATAACGTTCAACTTTCTAGAAGATCAATCGATTTTGTATGTAATCTCTAACGGATTTTCAGGAAAGATCAATCGATATTATCAACTTCCACCTAGAATGGTACATATTTGAAAATCAATGTGTCGAACCTTCCTGAAATTTTGACGTGATCTTCAAAGATTTTCTATACATCGAAGTTTCTAAAAGATCTGATGTATGACGTGTGGCTCGGATAAGCCTCCTAGTTCTGGAGACATCGACGCAGTTAATTATGATGACCGCTCACTCTGATGATGTTTGTAATATTTATAGCCGGAAAGAAAGATACCGAATAAAATTTAAAATCAGTTTAACTAATTCTTAAAAAAACTGAATGGGTTTAAATAAATCTTCACTCGATGTCAAATTAAATGATTGGTCTATTCAAGAAAACAGACTAAGTCTAATTTTACAAGAAAAAATCTTAACCTTCAATGTTCTGTTGCTCAAGGAAGTATCTAAAGTATTAACGCTTTCAGTCATATCTTCATCATCATCATCATTGTAGTCGGTTTTTCTTCAGAGCTAGAGAATTTCGAACTGCACAACTTGCATTCCCGCATTGAAGGTGGTGATTGCATCTTGTTAAAACTGAGCTGCACAGGTTTTTTGCGAGGGACATTCCAGATCTTTCAGATTATTTAAATTTTGCAGAAACTGGTCGAATAATTTTTTCTTTTCCAATCCTTTAACATAGACGACACAAGTGCCACTTAGTGTAACTCTAATTATAAGCCTCATAAGCCTCATTCTCCATAGGGTATGTCACCGGAAGTCCATTCCAAACTATGGTAATTGCGCATCAACCCTAAATTTTCACTCTTGTATTTAGCTGGTAACAAGTCCAGTAGTGAGGTAGTTCAAACAGGTAGACCACAGGTAAAGCGTCTTCCTGGAAAGGAATTATAGCCAACACCTTGAAGGCGAACAGGTTGATGGGCTTCTTGAAGCCTTGTACGTCTACGATGAACTCCATATCGATGAAAACTGAACTCTGATGCTGAAATCATCTTTCTTTTATACCTTTTATCCCCACCACCACCACCACTGACATTACCCCCACCACTAACATTACACCATCACTGGAATTACCCCCACCACTACTATCATCTTGAATCAACTTCTTCACACTACCACTCAGTGGCTGGTACTGAATCATACGGTCAGGTATAATTGAACAGTAGCCTGCAGTTTCAGCGGGAAACTTGTCTGTAGATTCAAATTCCAAACGAGCGTCCACTGAGGTCTGTTTGAGGAACTCATTTTGTTTTGAGCAATCAATGACATTGAGAGGAGCGTATTCTTTGAAATCACTTTTTTTTAACATTGGTTCAGACTCTTTATCATAGTAGGCTGCCTGAAAGTTTGCATAAATCTCATACAGTAGTGCAAACTGATTATGGCCAAAGTCCAGATTTAAATTACAAATCTTGATGCTGGACAGCAATTCGAATTTCATCACTGCTGTTTAAGGATGATGAGGCATACGGCTGATGTGCATGAATCTCATAGTTAGCTATGGACTCATCAAATCTAACTGGTGTTTGAATGTTTAGTATTTCTTTCATTTTTGTTGCAACAGAAGGAGATGATAAATATCTTGAATGAACGTTTCAGTTTCTATTTTCACGAGGTTTGATCTTCTGACCAAGCTTTATCAGAAAGAGCACGTTCTGAGGTGTTAGCGCCTTGCGTGCTGCTTGAGAACTGGCCTGTGTTTGGCATGTCGACACACTTAGGGAGCCTTCACATATTACGCAACGTTATTTTCTACCTCTTTTTCACCCCTCCCCCATGTAACAGATTGTAACATTTCCTTCTGACCCCCCCCCCCCCCTCACCGCCGTTACGTAAAATTTTTTGTATTATGTTTAAAAACATAATAGGCGTTTTTTAAATAAAAAAAAAATGTTTTTTGAGATGAAGCATTGTCTAGAAATAAATAAAACAATATTTTAATGTTAAACTGAATGCTTTCCACATATTTTTTTAGTCACACAAATATTGAAATTACTGACAACAAAAGAAGTATTATCAGTTTTCTTATTTTACAGGATCTTACAAAATATTAGGAAAAATTCGAGTCTTTTTAAAGATATTTAGGACTTTTAGAAGTCTGGAAGAAATCTAAAACTATTTGATAAATTTTCGGAAATATTTTTAAGTTTTAGAATATTTTTAATCTATTCAAAACCATTCAAATTGCTTGAAAAAAATGTAACTGACTCGAATTTTTCTTAAAATTTTGATAAATCATAAAAAATGTAAAAAAATTGCCTTAAAATATTTCAAACTTTCCAAGAAATTTTAAGAAATTTGGTTTGTTCTCTTGAAACCTTTCAAAATTCTTTAAAAGCTTCTGAAGTTTTGTTTGAAATCTTTAAAAATGTACATTTTGTAAAATCTTTTCAAGTTAAAAATTCTTTGTGAATCTTTTCAAATCTTGTAAATATTTTTTGAATTTACTAGATTTTTTTATAAGCTTAATCTTACCAAATTGAAACATTTTGCTTTAAAATATTCTACACTATTTTTCGAAATTTTAGGATATCGTTTGAAATGTTTGAGAATCATTTAAAATTTCCCCAAGAATCAAAATTGTTTAAATCCTGAAAAAATAAAAATTGTCTTGAAGTCTTCCATATTCTTTTTGCACACATCTTGAAATCTTCATAACTTAAAATTATTCTTTTAAAATAAAACCTAAACCATTAACATTTTTGTTTAATTTACAAATTAGAGTGTGGTAGCAAAATGTTAAAAACAGATTTATTTCCCGACACTGAAAAATTATTTAAAATTTCAATGATGTGTGACGGTTGTTCAACAATCTTATATCCTGGTCGTAAAACAGGAAAGAATTCATGTATCGTGTGTACATTACGATCGTTGATTTAAGCTCCAGTAGTCATATTGCACTCACCTCATAGACCATTCACTTTGAGAATAGCCACAGGTAGACCAGAAGTATGAGTCTTATTGGCTTCGAGAATACGAGGTGTGAATACCAACAAACGTTCAATAGAATCGTATGGTTGAAAATTCACTTCACGATCACACTTGATCTCGCTGCGCAATGTGTTATTATTTGGCTTCATATTTATTATAATGCCATTAATTGCTACAGTCTTCTGGACATATCTCTCAATGTCTTCAATCCCATAGCTAACAGTAAGTATGGTCACTACTCGATCAGCGATATAGATCTTATTCTTTGCAGTGGAGGTTCCCTACCACAGCATATGGTAGTAAGAAAAAATGTAAAGACTGACTACGTCTACTGGGACGACCCTAACGAACTAGTTGATCGTCTTCGTGTACTTCTAGGGTCTCAGGCAGCAGGCAAGCCGATTCACAACCATGAAATTATATCAATCATTGAGGAACTGCGAAAAGCTGAAATCATATATGGCCAACGGCCATACCACGCTGAAAAACCCAGTTCTCGTCAGATAACTGAAGTTAAGCAGCGTTGGACGCGGTTAGTACTTAGATGGGTGACGTCACCTGGATCGAATCGCTGCAGCAAGCCGTGGTCCTCCTGATGTTCGATTCAAGATCACCTCCGACCGCCATTACGAAGTAGGCGGCAAGAGAATTTGTAACGTTAGCGAGGCCAAAGAACAATACGACGCAGTCAATTTGGGACTTGTACAGCGCATTGTACAAAACAAGATATCCGAAGTGTATTAAGTCACATCATATATGCGAACTGAGATTCATATAATAATTTAATGATACGTATATTCGAAGAATCAATCAATGAGAAAATGAAAAACCTGCAGATTGATACCAAACAAGATTTTTTAGTCCGTAACACTGAACCCATTGCTCAGTTGTAAGCTCGAATAAACGTATTCGAGAATGGACAACAAGAAATTGGCACTTGTGACAAAACTGCATGTTGATACATCGATGAATAAATGTCAAACCAACTGTGAACAAATGAGTGTTAAGCTAACCGTAAACTTATGCGTTAAATGTATATTAACTCTACGCTTGTACTAACTAGATGAATGCCTTTGATAAATAAAAAAAACAATTCACACACATACATATTGTCTTTTATTTAGTTAAATTCTGATAATTACTATTTACAAAATGATTACAATAAGAAAACGTCTAAAACAATATTTACAACTAATCTTTCACAAGAGGATCCAAAAGTTCCATATCACTGTCGCTAAGGACGTCATCGTCTTCTTCATCGATATTCATGACCTTGCAATGACCCCACGCGAGAGTATCAGTACTATTTTTCAATCATAATCGCTTATGGTCATAAGGACTCATTGCAATTTTTATGTGCTTAATGGTTTCAACGTTGTGAAGTTCAGATCTGATTACAAATGGTGTTATAGACTGTACAATCGAGCTTCGTAGGCATTTCTTGTAGTCATTGAAGGTGATTCATTTTTTGATGACGTCAGCTTCCACACTTTTTGCCTTTAAGCAAAGTCTTTGCAGTTCACGCGGATACTGTACATCTTGCTCCGCAAGCCAACAAATTCCGTAATAATTTGACCAGAAAATTCGTCTTTCATTAAACCCAAAACTTTCTTGTTGGCTTGCAGTATTCCGGAAACATTGTTTCGAGGATAGTCTGACATATCGAATTGGCATGCATTGTTTTTCATATCCTCTTTCACATCAGCAAGAATGTCATCACATCAACTGCATATATCAAACTATCTGTATCGGCATTCAATATTTTACAATTGTTACCATACTTTTCGCACATCTAGCCGTAGTGGAAGTCATATATCAGGATTTTAGATACATCAAGCACCGAAGGCCCAACATGGATCGGTTTATTGAACAAGACTTGAGTTTTCCTGAATTCAATAGCCACTAGATTTTCACTCAATATTGCTCGGCTATGGAAATTTGGTTTAGCTATGAGGGCTTCAGCTCCATATCTACCCTTCCACTTTGTCATGAGTTTCACATTAACATGTTTTCGTACGCTCTCCATTGTTTTCACTCAAACTGCATTATTCATCAATTTAAGCAGGTTATTTCAATATTTATTCTTAGCGTTTGTTCTGAGGTTAGTTCTGAGATCAATATATTCCTTAAGCTATGTAGATTGAGTAAATTTGAGAACTCTAGGAATTTTGACAAGTTTGAGTCCATTAGCTATGCATGTTTGAGAGCTCGTTAATGGAGAACATACATTCGTTTCGGTCGGAGAATAGTAAGGAGCTTCTCCTGGCTTGACCCTGGTGATTTCGACTATTCTTGACAGAACGTCAAGCCATTATGTGCATCATGTAATTCAGCTGTGTAATCCGAATCTCCTTCTAGTATGTAACCAATGGGTGAATCATCAAGAACATTGAACTGAAAATTTTCCAAATTTGTAACGCACTCGAAACCACCATAAGGGAGTGGTTGTCCCATGGCCCAGCCGTACAGGTTGTTTGCATCGAAATACATGATGTAGATAATCTCCCCATTTTCGAGGAAAACTGCCATATGCTTATTGTTGGCAATGGCATATCAGTTTGGGCATTGGCTCACTCCACCATTCTTGCCATTCTCAATCATCCACAGCATATCAACGTCAGTGGGGAGTTCCAATCTTACTTATGTGTATTTAGGCATGGTATCCCATGTCAAGCCAGGAGTGGTGTAGTAGTGTGCGGGGTCAAGATCATAAGCCTTGAGACATTGTTCTCGGAAACTTCCGAAGACATCTGCCAAAAGCAGTACATCTGTCTTCATGTACAGCTTCACGTATTCACCGAAAGTCTTAAGATTAAACGCTGATACTTCGTGTTGTGCGTGAGCATAATCCTCATTAGATCTTGACGAGTCATTCGAAGTGCTCTAGAATTTTTCTTTTGGTGGCAGCTGACGTTCTTTTAGTTTCTCTTTTGAGTCAAGGTACTCATAAGGAAAAACACCTTTACTCGTGAAAAGCTCAATTTCTTCCCGTCCAATACCGGAAAGTGCAGAATTTACCATTTTTTAAATAGTAAGGTGTGATGCTAAGTTTTCCAGTAAAGAGGTTATGAATCGAAATGAATCGATGAATCTGAGTTTGGTTTGAGCTTCCTCAACATACTTTGCGAATGAAATAACTTCTCAATATATAATGCAAAAACTTAAATTTCACCATCAAATTGTGTGGCAGCATACCGAATGATAAAGTGAGCATCGTACCCACTTAAGTTGTGAAACGCAACAGGTATGGTCCGCGAATCTTGATATTCTATGTTACAATGTTCGTGCGCTGGACCACGGTACCTACCTGCCAGGTGACAATGATCAAGCACTTTTTTCATCTGTGGATGCAGGGCTTTCTGACAGATATGACAAGTAGTGGCTTCAAAGAAAGTTTCCTGTTGCCTCGATGTTAGTTTCTACATCGGAACCGGAGATATAAGTATTTCATTACACATATTTAATTCGCGTGGATATTCCTCTTCCCCGAAGTAAGATGTAACGGAACCACCGTAAATGCATTCTTCTTGTTTTTTATCAGGCCATATACGTTCGCTGATATATCATTTTTTGCCTCCAATTTGTTCACGTCCCTTAATGCGACTGGGAATTAGATTCCATAAAAATCTAATTTATCTCTGTGTTTAGTATAGTTGGACACATGTTTAGCGATATCTTTCCTGGCAGGTAGATATATGGCTGATAATATAGCCCATTTGAAACATTCGTTATCATTCTTATTTTATACGCTGATACAAGCTTTTCTTTTCTTGATCCATAAAGGAAGTTCAATGTGAGAACTACCCTTCATTGGGTTAAGCTTATTGATGTTCACTGAAAGTTTTATAATTGAGTGTAAGGAACATCGTGAATCTTTTTCCTGAAAATCTTCCATTTCTTTCAGGATTGGATATCTCAAATAGTTTTTAAAACAGAGTTTCAAATCTGTGGTATAGTATATTTCTTCATTCTTGGATTTGAAAATCTTGTCATAAGGGTTCTCCTTACCGACCTTCAAATAGTATGTAAGGAGCACAGCGTTTACTTCTGAAGCCCTGTATTCACGCTAGGCCTTGCCCATCTCAGCAATAAATAGTCTTTCAGCATCATCCAGGAAAGCAAGAACAGCTTTGTGAACTAGGTTGGCAACAGAGCATGTCTTTATTCTGCTATCAAACGCTTTTTCAACGTCAATCCATGTGACTCGATTGCTGCTGCCATCACGCTTTGTTCTTTTGTTCTGCATGCCACATAATGGGAATAAGTTTTACACGCTCGTTGAGCAGCATCTTAACATCAGGTCTAGAAGTTATTATTATTAAAGTTTTTCTACACCTCAATTTCCTTTTCTTCTTTCCGCTTTCTTCTACACTATTCACTCTACTAATGTTTATTTTTTCATCACTGTTCACTATTTACTTTTCACGTTAGATGCTTTCCACTATGAGTTCGAAAACGGCATGACTGCGCTTCGCTCTAGTCCGGCTTTTATTATACGTCACCCTCGCTATACACACCTCAGTATAAGTTTTTAGATATTTCGATACAGGAAATCTCGAAAGCAATAGCCTCTTCTAGAAACTTTGATCGTTCTTTCTCAAATCTAGGTGAAAATTATATCCGATAACGATGCTTCTAGAAATTTTATAAAGGTATGCAACGAACCTTATACAAACTTTGATTGATTTTTCTGGAACTTAGTGAGTTTCTGGAAATTTCAGTGTAGGAATCTCGAAAACAATAACTGTTACGTCCGCAAATTAAAAATGTTGTTGTAACGCCTAAATGGACGAAACCCACTTGACTTCAGGAAAAATCAAGAGACAATGGCTCACACATATCATCCTGCGAATAATTAGAACTCATCTCATTTTGTACTTAATTGTGGTAAATGCACTACTAACGACAAAGTAAAGTTCACGCTATCTATATATATATATATATATATATATATATATATATATATATATATATATATATATATATGTATATGTATGTATATATATGTATGTATTCAAATATAATTTAATGTTCCGAAATTTGTTATAACATTCAACCGAATGCAATGTATAAGTGAATTATTATGTGAATATTCAGACATGCTGTAAACGAAAATATCTGACTAGATACAGCAAATATAGTTAGGTTAACACGTAGAGTTCATGCTACTGAAAGGTCCAGAGAAGAGACAATGCATGCGCCGAGAATCTCGACAGAGCGGATGTATTAGTCATTGATATCACTCACTTCGCGATATCGATATCACCGTACGTGTCAAGTTTAAAATGTAACATGTACGTGCCGAGTTCAAAATCTAACCACCCTTTCTTCAACATAGAGATCCCGAACTATATAAACTCCAGCGTTACCCTTATAAAACATCATACATTCCCAGCAGTCGTACTGACAGCATCGATCTACAAGTCACTCTGAACAAGTCGTGTATCGTTAACTCTTCGTGAACCAAATAACGAATCATCAAGTTGTGAACTATGTCCCTTCGGTTTCGGTCGTCGTACGAGTATTTTCTGAATAAAGTCCGCCGGTTATACGTTCGTGAAAAAGAACTCAAGAGTGCATTGCAGGTCTATTATGTATCCTGTATCGCTCTACGCGTGAATTGTGATCGTGAATTCCTTCGCTACTATCCAAACTAACTCTGCGAGAAGATCTTTTGTCTTCCGAATATAGAGACGCAAGCGACAACCTACTACCTTCTCTTGCCTTTTCTAGCTCAAAATGGTATATGTAGGTTCATTTTATGTAACTGTTAATTCTATTCTCCATCTTATTAATAAACCATTCTGTAACTTTAACTACACCTCACTTATTTCAAACAATTTATTCACGCAATTCCCATAGGATTGTTAGTGACAACGAACCCAACAAAAAATTTGTCAGGTCTTACCAACCTGACATAATCAGCAACATTGATCTCTCTTTTCACACTTTTTACAAACTATGTTTTAAAATCAGTGTTTCATTAAATAACTTTCAAAATATAAACTCAGTGTAGTATTAAGATAGAAATTTTGTTTAGGCGTTGGTATACTCCGCGTGCTCGCAAGCCTTGCCATCGTTAATAAACCTACGAAATCCCGTAAATTAACCTTGTATGTACTCTTTGTAGCAACCTTGTACAAGTGAAGGGTTTACAACGACAAAAAGTTTCAAATTGTTACTCAACGTTCAGCAATTTAATGGGGATCTTGAACTCTTTATTAAAATTTAAAAGCCGATCCTTTTTATAGTATTAGATCCCAAGAATTTTAATAATTAACTTCGAAATTTTTACACAATCCACAAGCGTGCTGAAATTCCATCTGAAAAGGAAATAAAATGATAAAAATTAATTAGTTCGAAAATTCCAACCTTTTTTCAAAAATTCCAACTACTCAAATAAATAAAAAGTGCAAGTTTTGCAACCTTGAAGCATTTTGATCCCGTAGCAGACATTAAAATTGTTTGACATCAAACTAGCTACATCATTTTTTCCTTTATCATTTCATTCTTTCCTTTTATTCAAAATTATTGCGCTTGTTAGCAGAACACAATTTTGACTTTTGAGTTCTTTTAAGGATTCATCACCCTCAAATAGAGCTCTTACAATAGATTCATTCGTCATAATCCATTAAACTTTTAACTATTGTTAAAAGTGAATGTCTGACCACTCTTCAACCTAATAAGCAAATAAATTCTAAAATTCATACGAATTTACTTCAAAACTAAAGCAGGTAAATTCGTTCACGATCCATAATATATTATTTATAAGATTCAAGCAAATAAATTATCACCCTTCATTGACATTAATAATTTTTGAACTTTCCTCAAAACTTACACTCATTTCTAAAACAAATATGTCACAAAATGCCTAACGATCCCAATCAAACTCAATTTACCGACGATATCAATCGCAAAATCAGTGGAGCAATGACGACATCCATGGCAGAATGTTTTGCCGTACAACAAGGGGTAGTAAACATGCCCAGCTATGATGGCAAAAACATGCCCATTAGAGATGTTATCCAAGACATCATAAACGGGAAATCATCAGTGCCAGCTAACGGTGAAATGCAATATCTCAAAGCAGTGCTAGCCTGACTGAAAGGGGCAGCACGAGACAGCATTCATGGAAATACATTTACGACTATTAATGAGTTAATTCAACATCTGAGACAACGTTTTGCTCCCCGTAAAAAGTATTCATTGTATTTACATGAAATTTCGACTATTCGAATGAATCGAGAAAAAAATGTCAGTGAATTTTTCGATAGAGTCATTCTCCTTATATCTGGAGCTCGAGCGACTCTTGGAGATAAATATGCCAATTTTAATCAACTATTAGCCTCTATAAATTATTGTGCTCTTGAGGCTTTTAAACACAGGTTACCTAACAATATAGCAAGCTTAGAAGAGGCGCGTAATCCCCAGAACATAGATTCCGCTCTAAAAGTCGCGGTTGAGTACGGAACAAGACAACAATTAAATTCTCATAATGCTACAAACTATTATCACGAATCGAGACACTCGCAACCTAACTATGTAGGATCACGTGACCGTAGTCCTGGCCCTCATTTCCGTTTTATGATAACTCTCAATTCATATACAAAACCTGATCAAAAACATTCTTATTCACCCGAAGTTTCAAGTTCCATAAATGATAACAACCATCAATTTTCGGCTAATTACATTCCGCCTTATCAATATCCTTATATGCCATATAAGCCTTATCCCTATTTTCCAATGGCTCCGTTGCAAAGTACAGGATATCCAAATCCATATTATCAGCAGGGTGAGATCAACCCTCAGCCACTTACAGACTGCTCAAATTTAACCTAGTGCTCCGCTCGCCGAACAGACGCAGCGTCGGGCGAGACAAAGGAAGAGTGTCAAACGAGCGTACGAATTTTAATGAAGCAAGAAAAATCTTACACACAAAACTCAGCCAAGAATCCCCAGTAGTAGAATTTTCATCCCCTAGTTTCAATAAAACAGAAGTTTCATTTTTAATCGATACAGGAGGCGAAATTAATATTATAAAACTAAATTCGTTGAACGACGAATTATTAGTAAATGAAGATGAATCTATAGACATAACGGAATTCACTAAAAATAGAATTTCCACTATAGGCACGATGAGATTACCCATAGACAATCCATGGTATTTTTCACGTTGTCTCTCCAGATTTTCCACTAATTACAGATAGAATTCTAGGAAGAGAATACCCACGACAAAAAAGGTTTAAATTTCATTTTTAAAGGAACAGAATCAAAACAAGAATTTAATATAAAAGCCATTGAGGAACTTGAACTAGATAGTGAAACGGAATTCGATCAAAGAATAAACTCATTTATAAACCGGGCTGAAAACGAACTAAATGAACTCGAAACTCAAGAAGTTGGAAATGAAGAAACTAGTGAAGAAAATAAATAAGGAAATGCTACAGAACATGTAGAATCTCCCTCAAAAATTCCAGAATACCCTTCAAACCACAATTTAGTAATAAAAAAAAGGGTGGTGAATCACCACAAGCCATATTAACTCCATTGCAATAATCAACCAGAACCATAGCTAATTCAGGGACCCTAAAAACTGTAATAAATTACAAACCTCAAAATACACCTCCGTTGCAAGTAAAGTGCGAGTGAGGTGCCAGGCGTAGCTGTTTTGAAAAGTTGCAAAACATATATACAAACGAAGGGCATACATATAGAAAATATTAATACATATTTCTTTTGCATAGACGGAGACCAAAAATTAACTTTTCCATGGGACTGTTGAAGGACATATTTACGCCTCAACCATCAAACAAAGGGCGAAGTAGCAGAGTTCATTTCATTAAAGGACCATTGGAGCAGAAAGCACGTTGTTTAGACACAATTAAGAGTTTATTTCGACGAAAGAACGACTTCGCCGAATTAAACTTCTATCAATTCTGTTCTAACAACTTATATTCTCTCTGCAATTTTACATACGATTATTTCTACTACTCGAATGTTGTGTTTCTTCAATTAAACAAAACATCATGTCTACACATTCAATTATTTTCGTAATTAAAGGAAATATGTAAAACGTGTTAAACAAAGATAAGAGATTAATTCTGAACTCAGTGAAATATTAAATACAGGTATAAGATATTTTATTTAGATTCTGGAATGTTACAAACGAAACATACAATTCGTCAAGTCAGATTGATAAATTCTTCCGATTTCTCTCAATCCTTTGTCACGTTGAAATTCATTTGGGAACTCACAATAGGCAGTTCTCAGACCAGAAGCAAATCTTATAATTTTATGATTTGAGCGTAGGGGTCACACGGTACTCCAGGACTGATTTAAATTAAGTTAGAATATTTGTATGGCTGATTCGCACTGTCTCTCTTTTATATGCAATTCCGTCGAAGTCTTGGCATCGTGGACACATCATCTCCGAAGACATCAACGATAAGAAGAGGACATCAGGAAATGCTTCAGGAACACCTACAAGCCTCATCCACCTGGTGTGGAATACAGTTTTGCCACTCATCAAGAAGGCTTCGCTCGTCAATTTCATCCATTAAGATGGGACTTCTGTAGCTCAGGAGAAGAAAGGTGACGATCTAACATCTCTACGACTACGAAATATGCAATTAAAAATAATCGATAATAAACCGAATTTTATGATACTACTTCCTCGTTATCAGTCTGTTATCAGTGCAGCCGATCAATAATCAAAAAATATATCCCAAAGCGACGCGCTGACCCGCTCTCTTTTCGCTTCGTGAACCCATCCAGACAACTTCTTTGCTCTCGTATACAGAATCTATTTTACGGAGAATCAGTCGGTGAGTCCTTTTGCTTCAGATTTTCTCGCGAAACCTCCACATGCTCGCATTCTGCTTAGCTCTTTTGGCCTTTACGGCATTCAAAACAATTGTAATTCAAAAATTTTTTGACCATTTTCTAGTAAATTTTCGCCAAGAAACCGAATTCAGTTATTTTTCGCCAAGAAAGCGAGTTTTTAGATTTTTCGCCAAGAAAGCGAGTTAAAATTAGAATATTGAGCTTTAAGCGTGGACATGGAGTTTTCCTTAGATCAATTAAGTTGAGATTTCCATTTTATTGAGTCACCTACTCCTCAAATATTGTTATAAAACTACCCCTGGCACACTGAGCTTCATGCGGTGATAGGTATAAAAAAAGTGTCGACAAAAACTGAAGGCGGGGATTTGTTCGTACGTGCCCACAGTTTCAAAATCAGTTTGAATGGAAATCTTAGCTGCTCATTTTTTTGAGATATCGCAAAATCATTTTTTTTTGCTTTTTTACAGATCAAAAGCGCATGTAGCGTGCATAACCTTATGTGATTCAATGTGTGTATATGTTGTAAATTTTTTCTCTGCATTTCGCTGTAAATTATGGAAAAGAAGATTTTTAATCCATCAACTGAATACAGTATAAATCCGGTTATCCTGACCCCGATCATCCAGACCGCCGGATTATTTGGCCTGGAAATCGGTAGAATTTGATTCAATTTTCGATCGTCAGAGTTCAGTTGAGTTCTATTTTCGATCGTCATGATTCGCCGGATCATCTGGATATTCGACTATCCGGATCACATTCGGTCTCAATGAATTCGGAAAATCGAGGCCCAACTGTGATACCACTCTCAGCTTTCTCCAGGACCAACGGCGTGGACGTGGCGGTATACTGGTCCAATTTTTTTTTTGTATTTTTCTTATTTTTAATTTTTTTTTCGACATTTTTTATTGTTTATAGGTTTTTAATTTATTTTAGTTTGTACTCATCTATTAGATTTATATAATATTGTTGCGTGTGAATAAATAGAATTAACAAAGAGGAATTAATCAAAATTTATCTTATTTTTCGATCTAAAGCTTTAGATCGAATTTATTCACACGTAACAATATTATATAAATCCGGATTCATTGAGACCGAATGTGATCCGGATATTCGAATAACCAGATGATCCGGAGAATCATGACGATCGAAAATAGAACTCAATTGAACTCTGACGATCGAAAATTGAATCAAATTCTACCGATTTCCAGTCCAAATAATCCGGCGGTCTGGATGATCGGGGTCAGGATCACCGGATTCATACTGTATTCAGTTGATGGATTAAAAATCTTCTTTTCCATAATTTACAGCGAAATGCAGAGAAAAAATATACAACATATACACACATTGAATCACGTAAAGTTATGCACGCTACATGCCCTTCTGATCTGTAAAAAGCACAAAAAATTATTTTGCGATATCTCAAAAAAATGAGCAGCTAAGATTTTCATTCAAACGGATTTTGAAACTGTGGGCACGTACGAACAAAAACCCGCCTTCAGTTTTTTTTCGACACTTTTTTAATACCTATCGCCGCTTGAAGCTCAGTGTCTGGCGTGACCCTCATCCATTTATATAACAAATATTGTTTCACTGATTTTCTCCTACTGTTCTGAAAATGTGCAAAATGATTGCGAATCCCGACATGTGCCTCAGAAGGGGGATCCCCTTCTGAGTTTCTGCTGCACTCGTTGTTTTACCCAAATTTAGCGAATCCAAAATAATATGGCGTTTCCCCGCATTCATAGCGTTATCCCTAAAAAGTAAGTTTATTTTGAGTCCACTTTGTTGAATTTCAATATAGCGTTATGCTTTTCCCCGAATGCATAGCGTTACCTACAAGATGGTTACTGATTTTGAGTCCCCTTTGTTGATCCCCACTCTAGCGTTACCTGTCTTATCGAGTTTTTGCGATTCGAAAACCTCCTCCTTTTAATCCCAAAATAGTCTGGAGTACCGAACGAAAAGAGCATTAATTGAAGTTATTGATAAATATAGATATCCTCTAGGCTAATATCCTTAGAATGCTATAATTTATATCGTAGACAATCTTAAGATCTGCCACTAATGTAAATTCTTACCAATATCATTTACTGTGGTTTATGAATAAATGTTAATTGTCATTCATCATGATTGATTTGTAGTCATTTCTAGGATTAGAAACCTATTTTTTTCGAACTACCCCTCTGCCAATTTCTGGAAGTTGTGCTAGTCAGAAATTGAGCCGGTACATCGTGCTTTGAGTTTTTGATTTTAAGTTGAGTCACTTGATATAATTTTGAAGTGGAATTTTGCTTTTGCTGTATATTTGGTTATTTTTAAGAAATTGACCCAAGGGAGGTCTGGCGCCCTGACAATTTAGAAAGAAGATTATAATTTAGATCATGGTAATGAAATCAATCTCGAAGTACGATGTCAAAGTTGAATGCAGCTAAAATAAAATTAGTTCAAAAATAGTAGCGTTACACCTTCTACTCAGTCAGTGGAAAAGCTCACAAGAAAATTAATTACTCGGCAAGCTGTTCAAGTGACCAGTGAATACACTACATGTGGCTTGACGGACAACAGTGAACAAACCTTTTATGTTTTCATCAAGGAAGACGAAATCTTTTAAGAAAGCAGGACTGAAGAGGGCCATTCCGTTCTGTTTCTTGTTTTGGCTTTGATAGCTTTTTTCAAATGAAGATAAGCAGAACCTGGATGCCAAAGATTGAAACGGAACTAGATGCTTAAGAAATCATTTCACTTGGAGAACGGCTGACCACGCGTACCCCTCTCCACTAAGAGATGCACGTCGGACCAGTAGATGCAGGGTGAGTGTGAAGGATGACGTCGCATTCCATGATGACCGTGCAGTAGGTGAAACGTAATCCAAAGAACAATACGACTCCACCTAAATAGCTACAGGAAAGCCCGTATCGAGATAATGACATTCTGATAAAAATGGCTATTAAGATGCAGAGTTTTTATCTGTTCACACATTTTTTGATTCACGAGACGGAATAAATAAAAAAAATGTTTTTTCTATGTTATCGGATTAATTTTGTAATATTTTTTGTGACAGATCAATTTTCAGAGTCACTATGAAAAATTAAATTAAATTTGGCGTCGACGCAGGTCGAAAATTCCAAAATGTATATTTTTGGGCCACCCTAATACATAGGGTAAAATATAAAGATAAGGAATTGTAAATGAAAACACTACACCATTATACAATAGTCACACACACCTTCACTATTGTTCTCAAACCGTTTTTACACCCAAAATGAGATTCATAATCGAGAGAGGTATATATGCGTAATTCTTTTGAACGACATTAAAAGAATAAACAACGCCGAAAGTTCATTATGAAAATCGACCAATGTATAATATTTAGAATTATAATATATAATAAAATATATATATAATATATATATATAATATATATAATATATATATATATAAATATAATATATATAATATATGCCAACGGCCATACCACGCTGAAAAACCCAGTTCTCGTCAGATAACTGAAGTTAAGCAGCGTTGGACGCGGTTAGTACTTGGATGGGTGACCATTCAAGAATACTGACATGAGTGCTGTTGGCACATAGTGGGTGTGGTGAGCCCACACTTGTAGTTATTTATAACTACAAGAAAAACCTAGAAACACTACCCGAATCGGGTAGTGTCACGCCTACCCTGAAAGGGAAATGGTTTAATGGTATATATATAAATTATGATGTGGAGGAGGGGTTGTCGCTTGTTTTTCCCAAATAAACTTTTACCCAGGACGATGATTTTAAATTTTCAGTTCTAAATTATTTCAAGATGCACAAAAAAATAATATTAATTTAATTAGGCATTTTCCGTTTCTTACATCTCGCCAGAACATAGTCACGTTTTCGTTTAAATTTTTTGACGTTTCTACTTTCTATGGTGTAAGTATCGTCTTGTAAACAGAATAGAATATCGAACGACACCGAGGATCGGGCATAGCCTAAACACTTAAGTGGCAGTGAAGTTTTATAGACAAGTAACCGAAAGCAGATATGTTATGAATTCTTTAGCCAGTTAGGTCGTACGAGATCATCGATTCAGCATTTAGTTTTCGGTCTGCGTTCGTCATGAGAAGTCGGCTTCAAAGTTATATAGTGAATGCCGACTGTTTTTCTGTGTATAAAATGCGCAGTGCTTTGCTAAAAATGAGCTATAGATATAACTCGGGGAACAGAGAAAGGAGGATCTCCAAAAGAAGGCATCAAAAGCACAACTTCCTTTATACAAATTTTTAGAGTTTTCTAGTTCTGAAGCCAAAGCTTTATAACAGTTTTTTTCAACATCAAGTCCTTCGGTACCTCATGAAGACACTGTCCAGTGTCCACTTTTTCAGTCTTACTCTCTTAGAAACAGCTTCCAAGAATAATACCAGTGATAATTTGACTACACCTTCTTCGTATCATGAAAACACTGCTGACGTTATCGGCGATAACTTTGACAGTCTAAATCTCTTAGCAAGAGCTTCCAAGGATAATGCCAGTAATAATTTAACTGCACCTTCTTCCTCTCGACTCTTACCTTCATTATCTCCATGAAAGTTTTCCTCAGTGTTTTACAAAAGATCTTTATAGGTGGTGTGCTACCAACCTCTGTTTTTAAGAAGATGTTAGGGAATAGTGAGATTGTGCTTAGAGACTGGTTGGTGTTGAGTAGAGTGCAGGAAGTCTATTATCGGTTACTATGCTACACCAACAGCCATACCACGCTGAAAAAACCAGTTCTCGTCAGATCACTGAAGTTAAGCAGCGTTGGACGCGGTTAGCACGTGGATGGGTGACCATTCGAGAAAACTGAGTGCTGTTGGCACATCGTGGGTGTGGTGAGCCCACACTTGTAGTTATTTACTACAAGTTATCAACCTAGAAACACTACCCGAATCGGGTAGTGTCACGCCTACCCCGAAAGGGAAATGGCTTAATGGTATACATGCAGAATTGACAGCAAACAAAGAGCAAAAAAAGAGGTTTGGATTTCCGCGGAGATAGTAACAGAATTTAAGACCCTTTCAATGGTGACTTCCTTGCGATCTTCGAACTTTTAGAAAAATACGACCCGCTTCTCAATGACCACCAACGAAATGTTCGCTACTCTCAAGAAACCGGAAAAGACTGCAGGTGCATTACTTATCAGCAGATATTCAGAATGAGTTTATGGCTGTTTGTGCAAATGAAGTGATAAACTGTATTATTCAAGAATGCGAAAAAGCAAAGTATCATTCACTGATTGTGGATGATAACCGTCAGCAATATTAAAGGTGCATACGCAGAGGAGTTCTCTCAACCTTAGCGGAGCACAAGCAGCCGAGATTTGTCTTGCTGCCCTTACATTTTTTGGCGTGACAACGAACCCACAAACAAATAATTGGTCAGGTATTACCAACCTGACATAATCAGCAACACTGGTCTCTCTCTCTCTTTCGCACTTTTTGTAATCAACCCTGGCGTTTTTCTGCGGACGTGACATAACCTCTTCTAGAAACACTGATGTTTTGAAAATCGTCAAAAAAATTTCTGGAAGGATATACATTGGTCACTGCCTCGCCGGAACTTAGCTTGAAACAGAACACTCTCACGAAACCCGCCATAATAGTACCTCGCAGTCACGAATGCCGTACAAGTTTACTGCGCAGCCTTATGAAACATAGAACTACACTGCGCAGCTCTCTCTCTCTCTCTCTCTCTCTATATATATATATATATATATATATATAATCTGAAAAAAGGGTTGAACAACCACTGCAGGGTCCCACTAAGAGCAACTGCCATCTAAAAAATGACACTGGCTCCCAGTAGAACCGCGGTAAATGACACATGTGGCCACGTCTCACAACCGTGAGATGGGTGGTCACAGAGCACGATGAAATCACAACGACAGACCGGCGAAATCCTCGTGTGTCTTGAGGACACGAAGCGACCCAAGGATAACAGCTTTCTGCATCGATCTCGCAAGTACCTCGGCATATTTTTGGCAAGCGGGTATGACTTTAAGGTTAGGAACCAGTGCCAGTTTCGCACCTCCGAGAGCACCTATCACAAGCACAATTACTTGTACCGAATATTTTGGGTACAGTCGTTGCAGCTCTCTTTTAAGGTCTTAATACCTCTCCTCCTTTTCTTTCTCCTTGGCCGTGATGTTGTATTCGGATGGAGCAGAGAATTCGATGACGAATATAGTTCGTTTCTCGAAGCCTTCGAGAACGATGTCAGGCCACGAGTGTTCAACGGAGACTGCTGTCCGAAAATCGTAGTTCCAGAAAATTTGGCACTTTTCGTTTTGAACAATTGACTCTATCTCCATTGGAGCGTTCGGCAGGGCAGGGTCGTGACCAACACCGTAAGAACGACAAAGATTGTAATAAAGCACTCTTAGGGCCGCATTGTTTCTATAGATATACGTAGTTCCTGCGTGGGTCGGACACCCTGATAGTATGTGTTCTAGGTACTCAGAGTGTACATGACATGCTCTGTACCTATCACTGGTAACTTCTTGAAATAAAATGCGGTCACGGTATGCTAAGGTGGAAATGACACCGTCCTGGCATGCGAAAATAAAACTCTCTGTACCTGAATTAAGTCCTGATGATCTGAGGAAAGAAAAATTTGCTTCTTCGACAAGGTCTGTTTTTCTACATTTCTGTGAAAGTTTCCGTGCATTTTCTTGTCGAGTAGCTCTTGGTGAAATTTTTCAACCTCTGCTTTCTTTACTTCGGCTTTTAGAAGTGAAGAATCTAGATGGAGTAATGCACTTTCCTCACTTCTAATGTTAAAATGCAGGCCAAGGGTCTCGGCCGCTTGCTCCGCGGCTTTGTAAAGGAACGCTCCTTCGCCAATCATCTCGTGGTTCCTGACCATCTTTAGGAGAGGATCTCTGCCATTCGCAACGATGTAAGCTGTACTTAGAACAATTCGGTTATGAAGACACTGGAGATGCAGAAGTCCGCGTCCGCCTTGACGGCGTGAAATGTATAATCGCGGAACTGACGAATTGATATGCAAGCTTTTATGTATATGCATGACCTTACGTGTGGTGAGATGGTGTCTCAGATTCAAGTGCCCGGACTTGTATGGCTGTTTAAAAATAAAAAAAGAAAGTCGAAAATTTCTTTCCCAAAAATCAGTTGAAGTTTCAGTTTTTGAGTTATAAAATATTTAAGCTGGATCAAACAGGAGCGCGGTATAAACAGCCGTGCGTGCGTGAGTGAGAGACCAACGGAGTGTAGCGGCTGCTGTATTTCCGTCACTAACGCTACCTCGGCGCTTGCTTCGATAACAGTGCGTTGGAATCCCGCTCATGAACATACGCCTGTTTATACCGCACTCCTGATTGGTACAGTCTAAATATTTTATAACTCAAAAACTAAAACTTCAACTGATTTTTGGAAAAGAAATTTTCGATTTATTTTTTTTATTTTTATACAGCTATAAGTCCAGACACTTGAGTCTGGGACACCCTGTATATATATGTACATGTGCTTAGATACATACGTGTATAATTAAAATAGTGCTTTAAATTTTATTTAATAAATTGAGAAAAATTGCTATAGCTTATATTAATACTTTCATCGTTGAAGCCAAAAAAAATTCACATCTGTATTCAATAAAACTGTTAATATACATGATTCACTACTTACTGAAAATTCAGAATAAAAAATACACTTAATCACACATTCTGTCTGACTAAATTTTCTTCAACTTTTCAATTTAACTCAATTTTATTTGAATTTGAAAGGACCCCGCACGAAATATGAGTAAAAGGCCTTTTGGTCAAATTCGCTATAACTTTGGGGAATAATTCTTGATGTGATTCTGATCAAATTTTGTTATGGGCATAACCTCCAATAATCAAGTGTTTAGGTATTAGAAGCTCTGGCAGGTAGTAGAGTGTGTTATTCTTGTGCTTGTGGCGACCGATACCTACAAGTATCTACTTCTTTACAACTGTAGTGTTATTCTTATATGATTGGGTAGGAACAAGAGAAATCCTGTGTGTTTGTCTGCGAGTGTGTGTGTGGGGGGGGGGTATTTGTTGTGTGTGAAGGGTGTGAAGATAGTTCGTGTTTTGTGTGAGGATGAGTCAGAGAGTATAACTTCAAATGGAAATGATGGGTAACGGTGTAGAAGAGTGATTAGGAGGAGAGTGATATGCGCAAATGTGGGGGGTGGGGCTAAGAGTTTTTTGTTCGTGTTTGGATGCAAGTGTTTGTATGAAGAGAGGAAGTTAGTGTAAGTGATTGAATATGTTGGAAGAGATTGTTATGTGGGAGGGTCAGTGGGTTCGTTTGATGTTAGCAAGGACCCAGATAACAATGCGTGCGACGCACGTCACCCGCATTTCGTGATTCTCATGCAATGCGTGTGAGAACGCGTGCATCTCGCCAGCAATATATGATGGTCACTTAGCTGCGAGCGTTATGAGTCGCATTTTGCTAGCACGGAACATGGGCACATGCTGCGAGCTTTATGAGTCGCATTTCGTCATCATGGAGATGCGTGAAAATTAACTTATATTTGAAAAATTTCTTAATCAATTGAATTCATCTTTCAACTTGTTTTTAAATTACATACATTGCTATAAATTAAAAAATTTCAATAATTCTAATCGCAAATAAATTTCAAGTGAAATTTATTTTTTCTTTGCACTTTTAATTTGTAATATTTATGAAGAATGATCGAGGAATATTAGAAATGATATGCAGTTAAAAATTTAATTTATGTTCACATAAATTTTAATTTCCGACCGTTCGTCAGGTTCGTTTTCCTTCTACACGACAGTCTACTGTTCACACACGCTATCAACTTGATGACGCCTGACCATCGTTGGTTTTTGTAAAAGTCAGTAAGAGTGTTTTCAGCATCTTTTGGCATCTGTCGAAGAATTTTACTATCGTGTTTTATCGTGTTTTATATCCGGCATTCCGAAAATTAATAGACTTGTGGTAAGTACAATCGAAAAAATAGTAAATATAAACCTATAACCAGTAAGTATAAAACCTGACTTATCTTTTTTATGGTAAAACAACATAATTTACTATACGTTCAACTGTTTCTAAACCTCTTAATTAATTCGCTTTGATTTTTAGATTAATTTTTAATCATAAAAAATTTTATGAATTTTTAAACCTAAAACAATATAGTCTTTCTAATGATAGAAAAATCTCTAGTAACTGATTGAGAAAAGTGCAAACTCGAAGTCCAATTCAAAATTTATTTGATTGAATGTCTCAAATTAAAATATAAAAATATTAATATTCCATAATTTATTATTTTTAGAGCATAACTAATCACGACGTGCGAGCGATATGCGTCGCACACGTGACCCGCACGACATGTGAGCGATATGCGTCTCAATTGATGACACATATGTCTGCGTTGGTGAGTGCATCTCGTGCGTGTTGATCGGCACGACGTGCGTGCATAATGCGTCGCATATTGCTCGCATTTTGTTATCTGGGGAGGAAGGATATATATTAAATAGGTAAGAAAGTACAAATCTCAGCAGAAAGAGAAGGTGTAGATGAGAGCGATTAAAAATAAGGAAAAGGTGTTACACACTTCAACCTTACTCACTATCACACCAATCTAGTACTCCCATTATACATACGGTTTCATGTACCCAGTCATACACAACATACCAATCATCTTTACACCAACATACAGTATATTAATCTCTTTCCACACTGAAAAATGCACAACATCTTTTATGCTTACACTCATTGACTTCCAACCCTCAAACTAAGACTGCACGTATTCATTCACACACATCGCATATTGTATAAAACAAAAGTAATAACCCCTCCACCCTCATTTCAACCTACACTGCAAACACTCTCTCATTTTCAATCGCACTTATCAACCTTGAGCACATCATACCAACCCACTGACCCTCCCACATAACAATCTCTTCCAACATATTCAATCATATACACTAACTTCCTCTCTTCATACAAACACTTGCACCCAAAGGCGAACAAAAAACTCTTACCCCCCCCCCCCACACACACACATTTGAACATATCACCCTCCGCCTAATCACTCTTCTACCGTAATTTTAAATTTAACCAATTTGTATTTAAATTCAACTAAATTATATTTTAACGCTACATTTTTATAAATCATATATAAATTTAACTAAATTGTATTTAAATTTTAAATTTAACTAAATCTGATTTAAATTTTATATTTAGCTAAATTGTATTAATATTTTTATACAACTAAATTTTATTTAAATTTTGAATTCAAATAAATTTTATTTAAAGTTTAAATATAAATGAATTTCATTTGAATTTTAAATTTAACTAAATTTTATTTAAATTCAACGAAATTTTATTTAAATTTTAAATTTAACTAAATTTCATTTAAATTTGAATGTATTCAAATTCTCAATTAACTGAATTTTATTTGAATTTTAAATTAACTAAATTTTATTTGGGACTTCCGTTTCCGGCATGAAGGTGTTTGGTGGCGGTGATTGTGTGCTGCTGAATTTGGTAAATTGCAGTGAGATTTGAGGCGAGTTGATGGGCAGAGTGTGAAGAAAGGGTTTTTGAGTGAAAAATTGACTATTCAAAATAATAGAAGTGAAGAAGTGAGTGATATTTCGAGCGTTTCAGTCTGTTTTCGCTAGCCTGAGAGGTTAGTTTGTGTGACGTGTGAAGCAGGGTGGGGAGACCGGTACAGTCCAGTAGGAGCGCCAGGGCAGGATAGCTAGAGAAAAACACGGAAGAAGATAAGGTAGCAAGGTGAGGTGGTAGGAGGTTCATGATGCAAAACTAATCTTAGATGGCAGCACCGAGCCGAGTACTAGATCCTCTGTAAATTAGACACGAATTTCACGAAAAAAAATTTTGTTAATAAGTATAAAGTGCCATTTATACCTTGTAAACATAACAAAATATATTTTTCAAACTTCTCTTATCCATATTTATCATACAGCATTCGTAAAGGATTGATAAATCCTTTGATGACTTGCACATACAAAGTGAGGTTAGGTTTACTATAGTTCACCATATATCCCACTGTATGTATAATTTCCACTAAAAGTATAAATTATCTTCACATGTAAGCACTAAACATATATTTAAAGATTATTTACCCTCATATATTTAATTAAAAGCAACAGTACACCTACCACCATATTTTTTTCGTCTTTCATCGACAGAGGGTCTAGTACTCGACTCGGTGCTGCCACCTACGATTAGTTTTGCAACATGAACCTCAGAGTGGTGACAGAAGTTACGTAGGGCGATACGCGAGGATAATTCAAATCAGTTTGATGGATAGCGGAAACTCTGACGAGAAAGTGTTCAGTACACCAAAGCGTGAGGAAAAAAGGGGAAAGTACAGAAAAACAGTAGAAAGGGAGAGATTGAAGGCGAAGAGTTTTGGTTCAATCGAGAGGTTCGTAAATAGGAAAAGGGACAGTGCAGAGAGAGGAAGTAGTGATGACAAGGTAGAAGCAGGATCCACTCTATAAAAATCCAAAAATGTACAGAACGCCACCGGGAAAAGACCCAAATGGAGCGGGGTATAAAGATAAGGGGAAAGACGAAGACGAAGTTGAACATAGAGGGCCAACAGAACAAGAAAATTTACAGTTAGATGACATGCATAAAGTGATGATAGAAGTAATATGGATATATGAGGAAAATCGGGAAAAATGGGCGAAGGAAATAAAGAAAGAAAAGTCAGGGAAAAGTTAGAGAAAAGGATGCAGACGTTGGAGCAAAGACTAGAAAAGCAGGAAGGGCATAATAAAGAGGTAGAGGAGTTGGAAGGTAGAATAAGAAACATAGAAAGCTCAAACTGGGAGTTTGGAGGTGGGGAGAGTAGGAATAAGGAGAAGGAAAGGATGAGAAAAATAGAACAAAGAATGGAAAAGAAAGAGAGAGAAGAAAGAAAAAGAAACATAGTGATAAAGGGTCTAAGATTAGAAAAAAAGGAATTGCTGGAAGGAGTGGAATATGTACTAAAAAGGATAAATGCTAAAGTAGAGATAAAGGAAATGCGAAGTGTAGGAAAGGAAACACGAAGAGGAGAAAAAATGGTACTGTGAAACTAAAAAAATGGGAACATAAGAGGGAAGTGATGACAAAGAAGAGGTTTTCATATGGAAGCTCGGGGAGAATAGAGGATGATTTGACATGGGTAAAAAGGAATATGCAGTATAAGTTAAGGTAAATAGCGGAAGAGGAAAGAAGTAATGGAAAAAGAACGTGTGTTAAGTATGGCAGAATACACTGGTCAACAAAATGTGACCTATGTACTCATGGAGTGAGATATATCATTTCCGGAGTAGTTTTTTGTGCTGAATCCGAATATGGCCTCCATTTCTCTCCAGCACGTCAGGTTTTCGAGATTTTTTCAATCAAAATTTTGTTTGAAAAATTACAAATCATGAGGCTTGTTTTTTCGATATCTTGTATGGTTGCCGAGATAATTTAGAAAAACTGAGAAAAAACGCGAAAAAAAGTGGTTTTACAAAAAACTGCATATCTTGCTGGAAAATTTTTTTGCTAGTGTTCCTGGTGTCATTCTCATCGTTTTTCAATGCCAAATAAATTTTTAAAAAATTCAGGGTTCAGGCTATCACCTTTCAAAAGATACATGGCAGAGAAGTTGTCTCTTTCTACAGAGTTGCCAGTTTGACGGCTTACACGTACTTTAAGCGAATCATTGTACTGTGTCTCATATTTTATTGCATCACAATCTTCAATATCTGAAAATTTCACATTATTCACAAAGTTTTTCATTTCCTCAGTGTTAACAGTATTCAAAGCTTCGGATTCTTGAGCAGGTTTTAATCACGCAGGCGTCACACGGGCGCTGCACAGTGGACCAGGAGACCGGTAAAAGTGGCAAAAAATCGATTTTACGTTGAATTTGTCTGAAACTTGGTATAAGTAGGTTTTCGTGGTCGCTGATTTCGAATTTAATGTCAAAATCACACATTCAAAATAGTGGATCCAATATGGCGGACAAAATTAAACTTTTCTTATATATTGGTCTTAGATTTGGTATTATACCAAGTTTCACACAAATATATGAAATTTTGGTCGCCATATTTAATCCGCCATTTTTTTGTGATTTTTTACGCCAAATTCGAAATCAGCCAGCCCAAAAACCCCTTATATCAAGTCTCAGACAAGTATATAAAATTATGCAATTTAGGTCGCCATATTGGATCCGCCATTTTGAATTTGTAATTTTTGACGTCAAATTCGAAATCAGCGACCCCGAAAACCTACTTATACCAAGTTTCAGACAAATTCAACGTAAAATCGATTTTTTGCCACTTTTACCGGTCTCCTGGTCCACTGTGCAGCACCCGTGTGACACCTGCGTGATTAAAACCTGCTCAAGAATCCGAAGCTTTGAATACTGTTAACACTGAGAAAATGAAAAACTTTGTGAATAATGTGAAATTTTCAGATATTGAAGATTGTGATGCAATAAAATATTAGACAGAGTACAATGCTTCGCTTAATGTACGTGTACGCCGTCAAACTGGCAACTCTGTAGAAAGAGACAACTTCTCTGCCATGTATCTTTTGAACGGTGATAGCCTGTACCCTGATTTTTTTAAATTTATTTATTTGGCAGTTTTTTGTAAAACCACGTTTTTTTCGCGTTTTTTCTCAGTTTTTCTAGATTATCTCGGCAACCATATAAGATATCGAAAAAACAAGCTCACTGTTGGATTCAGCATTAAAAAATGCATTGAAATCATATATTGCATGATTTGTAATTTTTCAAAAAAAATTTTGATTGAAAAAATCTCGAAAACCTGACGTGCTGGAGAGAAATGGTAAGAAACAAAAAGAGACGAGAAACGAAATTAGGGAAGAATGGAGGATATTTTACTGGAATATAGCAGAATTGGGAATAATGGATAGGGACTTGATGAGAAGTTTGGCACAATGGGATGTAATAGTAATGATGGAGACGTGGCTAGATAAAAAAGGATGGGAAAGAGTGAGTGGAAGGTTACCAAGAGGATAAAAATGGCAAGTTCAAAATGCAAAGAGGATGAATAAAAAGGCATAGCAATGGGAGGAATAGTGATGGTAGTAAGGAACGAATGTATAACAGAGAAGGATAAGAAAGAAAGGAAAGCACCAAAAGAAGGATTAATAGTAGAAGAGGGAAACATAGGAGGAGAGTAGTGGAAGATAGTGGGGGTTATGTAAACGGTGATATGCAGGAGAAATCAGAGGAGATGAAAGAAATAATGGGAGAAAATAAAGAAGAGTTTAGGCTTATAATAGGGGGAGATTTCAATGCGAGAACAGGAGATAGACGAGGAATAGAATGGGGAGGAGAGCGAGGAAGAAAATCCAAAGACGAAATACTGAATGGAAAGGAAAGAAATTGTTAAAGAGCTTGGAGGAGTTGAGATGGTTCATCTTAAACGGAAATATAGAGGGAGATCAGGAAGGGGAATATATACGCTCAGGAGGAGAAAGGGGAACGGTCATTGATTATGTGATAGTGGACGATGAGGTAAGAGAGAAGATTAAGAAAGTAGCGATAGGGGATTATATAGATTTGGATCACTTTTCCATAATGGAGACATTAGAGGGAGGAATAAGCAATAACAATATGGATAAAAAGGAAGCAAAGGTAAAAAGAGCAGGAAAAGGGGACAAGCAAAAAATATGTCAGTAAAGGAGGGAACAGAAGTAGATGGGATAAGGAATGTTAAGAGAAAAAGAAGGAGGTCAGAAAGGAATTAAGAAAATGGAGAAAACAAAAAAGTAGTGGAGCAGATTATAGGAGAAAAAAGAAGGAGTATGCTGATTTGTATGATCAAAAGAAAGAGGAGGAGAATAAAAGGTTTGAGGAAGAGGCGGAGAAGGCTGGGACGGAAGAAGAGGTTTGGAAGGTAGTAAATAGAGAGAGAGAGAGGATATAGAAATGGTAGAATAAAGAAAATATTTAATGTTTTTTAAGAGAGGTCAAGAAAAATTGAGGAAAGGAGGAAAATATGGCAAGGAAACAGATGAGGAGGAGGACATTACAAGGGAAGAAATAGTCAAGATATTAGGGATAATGAAAGATGGAAAGGCACCTGGTATAGATGAGATTCCAAATGAAGTCTGGAAATATGGGGGGACAGAATTAAAGGAATGAGCATGGATAATGTGCACTAGAGTATGGAGAGGAGAGGGGTGGCCAGAGTTATGGAAGGAAGAAGTAGTAGTACCCATAGTGAAGAAAGGCAAATGGGAGGAGGTTAAAGGTTATAGAGGAATGACACTAATGTCAACGTTGTATAAAGTATATGTGACTGTTTTATCGGAGACGTCAAAAAAAGAAGTTGAGGAAAAAAAGATAGTCACCGGATCAGACAGGGTTTAGAAAAGGGATGGGGGTGATGGATAACCTATATGTTCTGAACAATATAGTAAATAGGACGATTAAAACGGAGAAAGGGGCAATGATTCATTAGACGTTAGAGTCAATAGACCGAGGTGAGATAGAAAAAGTTATTGTGAAAGAGGGTATACGACACGGATTAATAACGAGAGAATCGGAAATTTTTAGAGAGACAAAAAGGAGGGTAAAGGTAGGAGAGCAAGTAGGAGATATTTTCTGGTTGGTGAGAGGAGTAAGGCAAGGATGTCCTCTAAGCCCAATTTTATTTAATATATTAATATCAGACTTGGAAGAAGAAATGAAGAGAAAAGGATGGGGAGGAGTTAGGATAGGGGACGAAAAGATATATACATTGGCATACGCGGACGATATCGTGATAATGGCAAAGAATGAAGAAGGGATGGCAGGCTCAATTACAGGATTAGAGAAATACTCAGATGGGAAAAAGTTGAATTTAAATGTAGAAAAGATAAAGATAATGATGTTTAGAAAAGTAGGGGGAAGAAGGAAAGAATGGACGGGTAGATGTGAGGGAATAAAGTTAGAAGAAGTAAAAGAGTTTACATATCTGATAGATATACCTTGCAAATAAATGGAGCTCATAGATCTCATATAAGAGAAAGGATAAAATAAGCGGCAGGGGTAATAAACCAGATATGGTGAATAGGAAAAAAAAGGTTTAAAAAAATTGGAGAAGAAGAATGTGTTTATTTGATACGCAGTTATGACCGGTATTAGGTAATGGTGCAGATATATGGGGATGGAAAGAACGGAAAGAGGTTGAGAGTTTACAAGAAAGGTATATAAGGTGGATGTTAGCGGTAGACTGAAGAACGCCGGGATATATGGTGTGAGAAGAAGCGCAAAGAGATAAATTAAGTACTAAAGAAGACGTGACTGGATTAAACTATGAAGAATTAGAAAAAAAGAGAGGGGAAGACAATTAATAGAAAGATGGGGGATGATTGAGAAATCAAAATATATGAAATGGTATAAGATGATGAAAAATAAAGGAGTAACAAATTATTTAGAAAAGGAATGGGGAGAGAGAAGATGGACAAGAATAGCAAGATTTAGATTGGGAAACGAGGTCAAGGAAGGGATGTATTGGGAAACGAAAGAGGACAGAAAGTGCAGAATCTGTGAATGGGAAAAGGTAACATGGGAGCATGTATAGGAAGGATGTAGGAGAGGAATGGAAGATAAAGGAAGCTGGCTAGAGGAGAGAATGAGAAAGAATGAAAGAATGCATGTGAAGACTTGGAAAAATGGAGGTACAAGAGAAGTGAAAGGAAAAGGAAACGGAAGTCGCTTAGATTAGAAGAGTAAATATTTGTAAGGAATGGTTACGTAATAGCATAAGTAGATTAAGATGCGGTTGCGTTCTCGCTCTCTCTCTCTGTCTCGCTCGCTTGCACTCTCGCTTTCGATTGCTCACTCACTCGTTCGCTAACACGGCCCAAATTGCGCTATCATAAAAAATAGAAATAAGCATCTAGATATAAGATTTTCTGTAAATAGTTGTGAATAAATGTAGATAGGAAGGATAAGATTCGATAAAATATGTAGGCGGAAGAACACCAGAGTCCCTCTATAGTAGTTCCCTCTATAACAGACAAGGTGGTCCAAGGGGACGAGAGGGAGGCGTTTGTAAGGTCAGCGGAGTTGCGATGTTTACGGTTCGGCGCTATAAGAAGCCACAAGCAAGAAGGAGAAGAAGAACGGTTTGTATATTCCCTCTATAGTATCTCTGGTGTATTGTAAGAAATGGAAGTCATGTAAACCCTTAGGGGCACATTATGAATAAAGAAGAACTAAATTTTATTGAAATCTTAAATTTAAATCAATTTTATTTCAATTTAAAATGTAACTGAATTTCATTTGAATTTAAAATTTAAATAAATTTCATTTAAATTTAAAATTAAACAAAATTTTATTTAAATTTTGAATGTACCTAAATTTTATTTGAATTTTAAATGTACCTAAATTTTATTTAAGTTTAACTAAATTGTATTTAAACTTATCTAAATTTTATTTAAATGTAGTTTTAAAAAATAATTATTAAAATTTCACTCAAATTCTAAAATACGAAAAGAATTTTTTGAAATTTATTTATTTAGTATTTCGAAAATTTCTCTTTTGAGAGAAGCCGTAATTAATTATAACAGAATAATAAACAGAACAATTTTAGGCCCTTATTAATTAAAAATGAGTCTTAACAATTCAGTGTTCTCAATATTATTGGCGTGCGGAGCCAGCCGACCGAGTCAGCTAGATCTGCATGTCGAAGGCGAGCGCGAGAAACAGAAAATCACCGGTACGATCAACCTTGGTTGAGACTCGAGCGATCTAAATACCAGGGACTGAGAGTAAAACGTTTTCATCACTTTGGGTTTTAAACACCGAGCCGACGAAAAAGGAATCGTTAGGTTTAACTCTCCTCAAGATCGGAAAATATGTACTGCAGGGAGAAAGTGATCCCATCCCGAGTGGACGGTGCCTGCTTCTCAAGCACTCAGGAACGGATGGGTTGTGGCAGCAGCCGGTCAGCGTTTCAGTCCCGAAGAGAGCAGGTACAGAGGATCGATCCTTTAGTTTGTGTACTGATAAAAAAAAGTACCCGGGGTTGGATCTTTGAAAGATCTAAACCTACAGTCTGCCGGAAGGTTTTACTCCCGATGAGAACTCAACCGAAGATATTTTCAAACGATCCCGAAGGGAGTGGACTGCAATCCGAACGAGTTAGGTTTAGAACCTACTTTCAGCTCTGTGGACTTTTACTCTCAGTCCATACAATATAATGTTCTCAAGTCTGAGTTTCTGATTTTAAAATCTGAATAAAAGCTACTTTATAGTAATTTAGCAATTTCCGAATAATGCAAAATTATATGGCCAACAGCCATACCACGCTGAAAAAACCAGTTCTCGTCAGATCACTGAAGTTAAGCAGCGTTGGGCGCGGTTAGTACTTGGATGGGTGACCATTCGAGAAAACTGAGTGCTGTTGGCACATCGTGGGTGTGGTGAGCCCACACTTGTAGTTATTTACTACAAGAAACTAACCTAGAAACACTACTCGAATCGGGTAGTGTCACGCCTACCCTGAAAGGGAAATGGCTTAATGGTATACATATTGTACGCATGTTCAAAACATAAGTATATATCATTATTTATTAA
>CAKNYM010047818.1:0-10283 GCA_932195095.1 Andricus curvator
ATTAGATATAAAGATTTTGTATAGGAATTTCAAAAGCTTCATTACATAAAGACAGCCTCAACCCTGTAAAACGCAGAGAGCTTTTGACAACTTTCCACAAGCAACAACTTACTACAAGCGACAATCGGTTGATTTTCAAAAATCTCGTCCGTCATTTTGAATTCAACATGTTGAATTTTGCAAATCCTACTTCAGATTCGTGACCAGCGACCCCAAGAACCTTCGTAAACCAAATTTGGCTGAAATCGGTTGTTTTCAAGAAAAATTGTCCGCCCTATTGGATTCTTGTTCGCCATTTTCGTTCCGCTATATTGAATTTTGCAAATTTGACTTTAGATTCGTGATCAGCGACCCCAAAAACCTTCGCAAATCAAATTTGGTTGGAATCGGTTGTTTTGAAAAAAAATGTCCGCTCTATTGGATTCTTGTTCGCCATTTTCGGTCCGCCATATTGAATTTTGCAAATCTGACTTTAGATTTGTGATCAGCGACCCCAAAAACCTTCGTAAACCAAGTTTAGCTGAAATCGGTTGATTTTAAACAATTCTGTCCACCATATAGGATTGTTGTCTGCCATCTTGGATCGGACATGTTCAATTTCGCCAACCTACCTTACCAGCTTTTCAGGGCCGTCAAGTACCAACAATTTAAGCCAAAAACCAATCGAATTGGTCGCCAATATTTCTTTTTTCAAAGCAAAATTAAGCAATATGCTGACGTTTGAGCTGGAAAATTTTCACTAGCTTGAAATTCCGAACGAACATCAACTGGACCGTATTTCAGTGACTCATTTTGCTTACAGCAGTCAATTACTACTAGAGGTGCATACTGTATAAATTCTCCCCTCGATAGGAATGGTTGCGGTTCTTTACCATAGTAATTAGGTTGAAAGTTTGTATACATTTCATAAAGAAGAGCATACTGATTTCGATTAATATCAAGATTCAAATTACTATAAGGATAACACTGATCATTCAAAAGTAGTTTGACATTAGTCAGATTGCAATGATCAAAGTTGCTAGAACTTCTAATAGTATTATTTTTTCTGTTTGTTTGAAATCCAAGTATGATGAATCTCGGTTTTTCCAATTGTGTTGAGGTTCTTACTGTCCAAACATGGTTTGAAGTAGTTGGAAGTAGAGGATATTCATACAGTTCCCAAGTTCGAAAACTTATTGAAATAGGTGGATCTTTTTCAATATATTTTAGCAACTGAAATTTTCGTGAATCTGACAGTCTAACGCTAGGCAATAGCCACTCTATTTTATTAATTTCAATTTTATACTGCTCAATGGGGGCTGCTTGCAAGATGGCATTTGCATCACTTTTCGATCTTGTCAAAATAAGTTCATGCTTAGCATTGACAATGATTTTGTGATAATCTTCAGCAAAACCAAATATCATGTTAAGCGGTATGGCTACATCAAAGTAACCAGTAGCGATGGTTAGTGATTGATTATTATCATTTATTTCAAGCCAACCAGTATTCTGTATGTAACGTGATTGCCCAGGATTTAGAGATACATAATTTTTCATGAGACTAGTGAGACCAACGTTTTCATTTCTATCAATTTCTATTGCATTGATTTCATATCTTGCTTCTTCAAACAAATGACAGATGGCATTAGAAACTAAACCCGTGTTTGTCACTGGTGCTCCATCAGTTCTTACAATTCTTCCATGTACATGAAGTGAGCTTTTGCTCGGCAGGAGACAATGGTCCTGATTTTGAACAGTAATCCGAATTTCATCACTGTTGTTGAAGGTTTATGAGGCATAAGGCTGATGTGCATGAATTTCACAGTGTGCAATTGACTCATCAAAGATGATTGGTGCTTGAATATTTAAAATTTCCCCCTCCATGACAAATTATCAAACGTTGATAGACAAATTTACAGATGCAGGTGCAAAAAATCTTGAATCTCTTTATTCTCTTCTTCTTTTGGGCTTCAGACCTTGACTTTTTAGGAAGAGGACGCTTTGAGGTGTTAACCCTTTGACTGCTCTTTGTCGACTGATTAGCTTGTGACATTGTGCTGGTTTATTATAGCCAAAGCCAATCTTTTTGTTGAAAACGATACCCATTATTAGAGAGACTTGATGTGTAGTCTAATTGTTATAACTTCTCCACGAAAATTAACCAAATGTCCTTCTTGATCAACTATACGGAGCTGTATATGATCTATTGTCTGCACGGCGACTGGCAGGTAAATGACATGAGTTGGTACTTCCACTATCTTATATCCAGGTGGCACTACAGGAAAAAATTCATGAATAGTATGTACTTTCTGGCCATTAATGTATGCACCTGTAGTTATGCTG
The DNA here is from genome assembly GCA_932195095.1 of Andricus curvator. Classification (NCBI taxonomy): domain Eukaryota; kingdom Metazoa; phylum Arthropoda; class Insecta; order Hymenoptera; family Cynipidae; genus Andricus; species Andricus curvator. Next base: position 2,323 of record CAKNYM010047818.1, read on the forward strand.
CACTCAATACTCAAAGAATTCACTTTTATGATTGATACTGGTTGATCAGATTCATGAACTTGTTTAGCTTCTAGTCTGCGCGGAGAGAAACCCAGCAAATGACCGATAGAATCTTTAGGCTCAAAATTTATATCGTGACTGCAATAAATTTCACTTTTTAAAGTATTATTGTTTGGTTTAACGTGAATTTCAATGCCCTTTTTTACTAAAGCATTCTGTAAATAGCGCTTGATGTCACTTATTTCATAACTTCCTGTAGGTATTTCAATTATCTCATTACCCACGTAAAATTTATTTTGGCCAATGTCTACATTGGGTATCGAATTGAAAGTTAGAAATTCAACCAGTCCAAGTGCGTAATTTTTTTAAGGAGACAACTCAATCGGTGGAAAATAGTGAGCTTCCAGGATTGGAGAAGTTCCCGATAATGTTAGTGTCAATGAATCATCCATGATGACAGCTAGCGTTCAACTGACTTGAAATTGCAAATATCAGCACTTATATAGATTAACCGTACTTTTAGAATTTAATTGATTGCATAGAAATTGCAAACATAAATGTCCACACACGAACGTATCGTAATTTTGATATCTCTCATGATTATACTTTATGCTACCAACACCGAAATACTTGAAGAGATCCGAAGGTGGCCGAAGATTACCGAAGCTATCGAAATACATTATTTTATCATCAATCTTTTTATAAGCACACCAATGTGTTCCTGGTCCTTTTTTATCATCAAGATTAACAATAGCACATTCATATTTACGTGGTCCACCTTTTGGTAATCCATTTCGCATAAAAACACCTCGAAAATACGGAATTTTCAAAGATTTTGCAAATTTGAGTAAATCTGCATCAGTTAAGGCTCGATGAGGTAGCTTCACTTTGAGTTTTTTGACTTGCATTTAAGTCCTGCTCCTTGTTTATATGGCTTTAGATGAAGCCCTAATCCTTGTCTATATGGCTTCAAGTACAGACCTTTTCCTAAAGAAATAGCTTCCATCGCTTCATTATGCCGTTTATTATCTGAAAGTTGTTGTTTTGCCGAATTTGCATCATTCACAGCTTTAGCTATTCCTGCAGCTCCACCAGCTAGCGCCCCGGCAGCACTGAGACCCGCAAAAACGGGTATGAGAAAGGGTAAAATTCCTCCTACTTTGGCCGGTACAGGTAGAATACGAGGTTTATTCACATTTCTTCTTCCACCAGCCTTCATGACAGCTGCGCGTGCGCCTCTGAGTGCAGATTTAATGGCAGTTTGCGCATTATTACTTGAAATCATGGACTTTTTAGCTGCAGCGACAATTTTTCTCAGTGTAGTGCTAGGTTTTTTATTCTTGAGACTCATCCCCAATTTTGACTTAATCTTCATTGCGTTTGTTATTCCCCAAGCAGCCGCCTTTTCACCTATGCCTGCGTCCTGAGCCAAGACACGTTTCCAAGCCTTCTCAGCTAGTACACTGTCAGCTGAGTTTCTGGCCTCTATATTTTCTCTATTTTGTGAGTAGGCTATATCGTGCTCTTTGCAAGCTTCGTCCAGTGGATTGATTCCTGGATCACCTCGTGCTAATCGTTTTGCTAGTTTAGTACCTGGTCCACAGTACTGGTAACCAGGCAAGTGCAACTCAAATGGTAAATTGTTGATGATTCTGTTGAGCAAACCTCTCCCACGTCTTGCCTGCTTCACGGTTCGTTTACAACTGACTCTTTTGCCTCTGTGAACGATCATATCTATGCAAGGGATACTTTCAGACTGAAGGGCCAACCTATATAACCAGGATATTTATAGGCTTTCCAGTCAGTCTTTGTCAAGATGCAGTTTGAAGCACAACCTGTGAAACTACCTATCCAAAATTTTGATTCGCTTGTTCAAAACGAGAATAGGGAAAAACGACATGGGCATTTGCTGCCAAACAGTGTACGAGCAATATTTTGTGGACCTTCCAACTGTGGAAAGACAAATGCTTTGCTGGCTCTACTGATACATCCAAATGGACTCAGATTTGAAAATATTTACATCTACTCAAAATCCCTGAAACAACCAAAGTATGAATTTTTGGAAAAAGTCCTTCAATCTGTAGATGACGTTGAGTATTATCCTTTCAATGAGCATGAAGAGGTTATAATGCCCAGTGAAGCGAAACCAAATTCAGTCATTGTATTCGATGACGTGGCTTGTGAGAAACAGGATAATATGAGAGCATTTTTTTCCATGGGTAGACACAAGGATGTCGACTGTTTTTATTTGAGCCAGACATATGCCCATATTCCTAAACATCTTGTACGCGATAATGTTAATTTACTTGTTGTATTCAAGCAGGATGACATGAATCTAAAGCATATTTATGACGATCATGTGAATACTGATATGAATTATTTGCAATTTAAGCATATGTGTTTAGCTTGCTGGAATCAAGACAAGTATGGATTCGTTGTAATTGACAAGGATAGGAATCTTAACCAAGGTAGATATAGGAAAGGTTTTGATTGTTTTATAAATCTTGAAAAGTAATATATACATATGTTGTGATCAATATAGAAACAGTCGCACCTTAGACGTTGATGTATCAACATGTCTTCACGTGAAGAGAATTTTCAAAAGCAAAAAGATATTTTGCGTCAAATTGCTAGAGCTAGCGAATCAATTCGACGAAAGCATAGGTTAATAAAGTTGGGCAAAGAAACAGTTGAGCGCACATTAAGTGACACTTTTAAGCCCATTGTTAATCCACTAGAGAAAATTGTTGGTGGCCTCAAGAATATGAAAAAAATTGAGTCAATTCAAAAGAGAGAAAAAGAGGAAGCAAAGAGTAAAGTAGAAAAAAGTATTGATTATGATGATGATTTGTCATATAAATCAATTTATGATGAAGCAGACGAGACTGATGAAGCAGACGGGACTGAAGATTCCAGTAACTTGGAGCTGTCAGCTCGTAGTGAAGCGGAAAATGCCTCAGAAATACCTACATCTTCATGGATTGATGATGATGCAAACAAGTATCTCATATTGTTGGGTGAAAGAAGTAGAGAACTTGATAATGTGTATGGAGTCAGAAAATTAACGAGAGATAGATTAATGATTGGAGATTCTCCGATTAATTTCAGCCAGAACTATATTCATGTGGGTAATTTGAATTTTCCAAAAAGTAAAGGCTTGCTTGAACTTTTATTCAAAAAAGCTCCCGAAGAGCCCTCTATCACACCCAGTGATCTTGAAAATTATAAGCAAATTATCATTGCAACAAACGCGTATAAAAAGAATTATAAACCAGATGGCGAAATTCGTGACAATAAAACCATTAAATATAAAAATTTTATAAAGAAATTGATTCCCGCAGCCAAAAATACAGAGAGACGGAGTAAAAACAGGAAATCATTATCAGGTAAAGGTATGATCCCGCAACACATGATTGCTAGACAGGGCAGTCTGATGGACTACATTTACTGGGATGACCCGAATGAATTGGTAGATCGATTACGCTTACTGCTAGCATCTCAAGCAGCTGGAAATCCAAGTCACTCAAATGAAATTATATCAATTATTGAAGAGCTGCGAGAAGCTGGAATTATATATTAATGAGTGTTTTGCCAAGATTTTCGCCATTTGCAAGATGAGCATCGATGTATTCGGACGTCATTCCAAGCGAGCAGAGAGTACAAGTCGTGGCCCACCTGGACTCGGCTTCAAAGTCACATCTGAAGGAGATTATGACATTAATAATAAAAGGCTGTGTAAAGTGGCTGATGCTCAAGAGCAGAATGATGCTGTTAATCTGAGTATGGTGCAAAATATGATACGGCGTGAACTTCAGACTATCTACGATGTTATAGCTTCCTTGCGAACTGAAGTAGTCAACAATAATATGATGATTGAAAGTTTGAAAAATTCCACAGATAAACTTTTTAAAAATGCGAAAATTGATGCTGAATCAATTCAAAAACTGGTGTATCGGAATTCAGAGCTCATTAGTCAAGTAGACACTAGACTGAACGCACTCAAAAATGGACGTTGAGAAGCAGCAGTTGGTGAATGAGCTGCACAAGCCAGCTAGAAGAAATTACCAACGTCGACATTTCGATATCCGTGGCATTGATGAGACCTGGCAAGCTGATCTGGTTGAAATGCAACCATATGAGAGAGTAAACAAAGGATACAAGTACATCTTAACTGTGATTGACATATTTTCAAAATTTGCTTGGGCTGTTCCCGTTAAATCCAAGAAGGGCGAAGATGTAGCTGCAGCCATGGAATCTGTACTTGATAAAGGACGCGTACCAAAAAATTTACATGTTGACAGAGGTAAAGAATTTTACAACTCGCATTTTGAAAATCTTATGAAGCGATATAAGATAAATTTGTACTCGACATTTAGTAATTTGAAAGCATCAATTTGCGAGCGATTTAATCGTACCTTGAAAAATAAAATGTGGATGCAATTTAGCTTGCAGGGTAATTATAAGTGGATAGATATTTTGAAAGATTTAATTTTGTCTTACAACGATACCAAACATCAGACTATTAGAATGAAACCAAAAAATGTTGATAAGCAAAATGAGAAAAAATTGTTGTTTAATTTATACAAAAATTTCAATGTAAAACAAGCAGTCAGGAAAGCTAAATTTAAAGTTGGAGATAAAGTACGTATAAGTAAATTTAAGCATGTTTTTGAGAAAGGCTACACACCGAATTGGACAACTGAAATATTTACTATAAGTCATGTTAAGAATACCGAACCTGTGACGTATATGCTTAAAGATTATCAAGATAAAGCTATTGCAGGTAGTTTTTATGAACAAGAACTTGGCAAAGTTAGGCATCCAGACATTTATCTTGTGGAAAAAGTGCTGAAAAAACGTGGAAATGAGCTATTTGTAAAATGGCTAGGTTTCGACGACTCTCACAATAGTTGGATAGATAAATCTAGTTTGTAAGTATCTTTGTATTAATATTAAGGTTTTTCTGAATAAAGTTTGATTATTCTCAAACATATATATCTTTTTACTTACACATCTACCTACCCTTAATCTAGTAAATGAAAAGGCGAATTTGGTTCAAATTATATATATTTATTCAGATTCTCATACTAATAAAATACATAGAAATTTTAATGTATAAAGGTACCATTCACACATCTGAGTTTTGGTAATTTCTTAATCACTTCTTCATACACATTTTGATTGTAGAATGTAATTATTTCAAGAAACATAATTTCAAATCGCATAAGATTAGTAAATATAAGTTTTTTCATTGCCTTATTCTTTAAACTTTTATAATTTTGTTGTATATAAGATTTTACACTTTTCACACAAGGTGATTTCACATTGCGCCAAACACCTTCAGCGATGGTTTCAATGATGACATCTTTTGTACGTTGAAACGGCATAAGACTCTGTTCCTGAAGATACCGGTCGATACAAAGACTGACTTCCCTGAGAACAGCAAACGTTGTTTCTCGTAGTACAAACGGATAATATTTTTCGGTTTCTTGATTCTGCTCCAAAGCCACTATATAATCTCCAAAAGATGTAGTCATGTGTATACGGAAATTTCCACAGTCGATGCATTGATGCTTCTCTTGACCATCAAAGAACAGTGAAATTAGGTTGAAGTAACTTTTGAATAATTTCCAGTCTTCAGGATACAGGGTTACACTTGCACTAGGGTGACTGGCTAGCAGTTTCACTGCTGAGGCGAGCTTTCCGTCTTTTTTAAACTCAGCACCAACGATAATTTGCTTTGTGAATGATGAATTTAGATTGTATGTAGTTGCATGTAACATTTGATTTCGAGGCGTATAAGACATGTTGATCTCACTGAAGGCTTTCAGGCACTGAGCGATAATTGAAAATTGCACAATTTATATATTTTTCTTTACAAATTCAATGGAATTGAAGCGTCCTCCCAAATAACGCATGCCTAGATCGCCATCTTCACATGATTTTTTCATTCCCAACAGCAGATTTTCATCTTCATTAAGCAGATTGACCATCCTCGCTGGTAGAAAAACGGTAAATTTGTTCTCCACAGTGACAATGAACCGCACTCCAAACTGTGTGGTTGCTTTCTTGATGTTTGTGATTTCGTAGTTTTTATTGAGTTCTAGGTCCTTGAGCTTCTTGGTTGGTAGGAAATCGTTGTTGACAGCGATTTTGTTTAGTTTGGAGAAATCCATCTTCACTCTTTAATATTCACTGTATTAAATTTTCTCGTTAGATTTTGTAAATCTGTTCGCACTTGTATCGCTTGTTTTAGTTCTCGAATGTTCTTCAGAAATAAGTTTAAACGACTTTTCAGCTCTTGTCGCTTTTCTTCTTCACAATCTGACATCTGCTCACAAACTGATGAAAGAGAAGAGCTGGCCTCCTTTTATAGACGCTTACCCCCTCTACCAAATTTCAGAAGACTTTGCACAATATTGCCCGATATTGCATCATATGATGCAACAAAGTTCTGGAAGATTCTACATTATAATCGACACGTTTGGAATATAATTTTTTGCAACGCAAAATGTAATGCGTCATTGAAAATAACCTTGAACTTATTTACTAAAAAATGCTTTTCAGAAATTGCGCAGTTTAATTTGATACAGTCATCAAGAATGTTCTCTAATAGTAATATATCTACCTCTTTGAGTTATCGAAGGTTCTAGACTGCAGAAGAATGTTTCTCACGAATTATTTGCACACTAAATAAAGGCAGGAATTTTTCAGTTGAATATGTTATCTATAAGGAAGCAATAAATCAAATTTATAGACAAAACAGGATGTCATGCATAGCCCTCAGTATCAAATTTCATCTATACACCTGCACCTTTTGGCGCATTAAATAAATATGTTATCTCGTAGGAAGCAATAAATCATCCTTGTTTTTCTTGCAATAACTATATTACGCAGTAGAAATTGCCTGGACAATGCAAAATGTAACCTTGAAAGTATTTACGCGACATTCTTCAGATAAGAAATAACCTTGAACCTGTTGTTACTTGAAATTCAGCTGGCACAATTGCGCAATATTATCTGTGACGTCATCAAGGACCCACCGAGAATGTTCTAGAAGCTTAGCACGGACATGAACCACTACAGGTTAGAAGCTTCTCGATGTCGGTAAGGTAGGAATCTTGGTCCAGAACCGGCCTTACTTATCTACTGATGAGGCTCGTAATTTGCGTTTTAATGGCAACAAATTACATTAAAAACCACAAATTTGAATTTATGAAAAAGCGACACAAGCTAGGTACAGTGAAATTCTTAACGGCAAACACTTTCACGCAAAACAGAAGTCCCGGGCGCAATCACCAAATTACAGATCTTAAAGGTTCGATCTGTAATTGTAAACGGTTTATGCACAAACGCGGCGGAAGAACAAAGACTGAGCGCAAAGCGCGAGACCTAAAAGAAGCGCACCCATGCAGCGTGCAGATTTAAAAAAATAATTTTATTATTAATAATTTATATTGTATTACAGTACGTCACAAAAAAATATGAAATTCATATTTATTTGACTTTTATGGCATTTATTTATGTATTTTTTGGCACTGATTCAGAAATTTTACATTATTTATTTCGTAGTAGCAATATTTTCGGAGATGTTCAAAATTCAATGTTCAGTGTCACATAAAAAACAAAAAACCATGTTGCGTAAACATCAGGTCATTTTCGCTTTTTAAACCTGTTTTTATGAAAAACGCGAGAAGATAGAACATTTTCGTCTTCAGATACGTATTCTAAAGAAAAAATACTGGAATGTCCAATCAATTATTGATAAAAAAAATCTTTTCACTCCATGAGTGCTCCATGAGTTCTCTCTTTTTTAGATTTCTTTCATGATAATGGATTATGAAACCGTCCAATTGAATAATCCTCATGTGCGATTCTATGTTTTCAAAGGACTGCGTGATATCTGAAACTTATATGGAAATGATATCACGTTTATTATTATTTCATGGCAACTATACGTA
>CAKNYM010047824.1:0-19726 GCA_932195095.1 Andricus curvator
ATAATAAGCAGAAAATATGTCGAAATTATTACACACATTTTTTCTGTATTTCCAGTGTGATATTTACAGAATCTTGCATCTATCCTTCAATTTATTGTCGACTACAAATTTTCATGACATTTTCAAAAAGCAAGTCAGGCAAAATATACCTATAATATACGCATATTTTCTAAATTTTATTAATTTTTTTGCAATTTTTTCAAACAGAAAAAAAGCGTGAATAAAATTTCTGATCGAAAATAAATTGAAGAATTGATGAGAAATTCTGGAAGTAACACACAAAAAGTACGAAAAACATATTTGTAGTCATTTTTACATATTTTCTGTTTAGTATATCCTGGATTTTGGATTAATTATTTAATTTATCTTGAATTAAAAATTTAATTCAACACACTCAAACAATCAATGTATACATACATGCGCACTAATACATGCTCACAGAGTCTTAGTTACTAAAACGGTGGTAGGTGGCGTTGAATTCCACCATATCTTTTACACACAGTCGTATAGGCCTGGGCCCGACATCGTTCTCCAAGACTTCGAGAAACAAACTATATTCGTGATTGAATTCTCGGCTCCGTCCGAACACAACATCACTGCCAAGGGGCAAGAAAAGGAGGAGAGGTATCAAGAACTTAAGAGGGAGCTGAGTAGTACCGGGCCACTATGGACAGACTATACCCCTCCACTTTTCCCATCCCCCTTCGCCGCACTATGGCGCTGACCCCCTCGACCTGGTGGTAGGACCTACCCCCAGCCGCTCTCGGACACCTGTTTTGCAGGCGTCTCAAGAGGGTGCAATTTGACTCCTACTCCCGCTGCTCTCGACCACTTGTTTGAAGGGTGATGAATGAGGGTATAGCTCGACACGCCCCGCCTGTGATATTTTAGGTTGAATCGCTGGTGAAATGTATCCGCAACTGATTGGAAGCTGAATAGATGTCAATTAACGATATTTTATCTTATGTTAGTCGCAGTTAGATCGTATCTAGTTTAAGCCTGTGTAAGTCCCTGAAAAGCATTTAAAAGCCCTTTTTGACTCATGTTTGCATCTCAATTGCATCCTGAAGCTGAAAAAAGATTTTGGACGATTTTTGGCTACCTACAAAGTTATACTTTCAAAAATAACTAACTATCTTCAGGCTACTACATATTCAGTAAGGGAAGGATAATGAGCAGACACATTTTGACATACGATTAAAAATACATATTTATTATACGATGAAAAGTGTCAAATGAAAATGATTTTATCACATCTTTTTACACTTATCTTAACTCTCTAGTTGAATGTAATTCATTTTAGGACATTCGTACGTACACAAGAAGTCAAGTGCGTTAATAAAACGCCACCAATTTCATGATATATAATGTCGAGATAATAATCGTTAAATTTCGACGATAATCGAGCATGAAGCACATCTTTGTAATAATTATTTTTCTCTTTGTTCTTGAGGTTGAAAATAAATTGCTTAGATGGTTCAGGTAAATTCTCGGAAATGCAATGATCAGTTCGTAATGTTACAACTTCAGTCACGCAAATTTCGACTTAGCCACATAAGGCTTTTAGCATACTAACATACTCGTCTGCACATAAAAGAACATTCTTCAAACCAATGAAAGTGGTTTTTTTCATTGCAACAGCAGGTACATACACTTTTTGTTTCTTCGCTTCACAAGGATTTTCACTATTTTCATCTTCTGCGACAGGTCCAGGTATACTGATAAAAAGAATGGTCTTTTATCCAAAAGATAATGTAAATATCACTTTGTAGTCATTCATCGCAAGGGGCTCAGTGTGGTCTGATGAGAGTCGTTTGTTCTTTTCAAAATAATCGTCGATGATATTGATCTGTTGCAGGAATTTCGTCCAGATTGGCACCCCAAACGTGATTCCTTGTAGTTTATTAGTAACAATTTTGACAATTGGTTCAAAATGTCCATCAGTCGATAGTTCCAATCCAATAATTACATTCTTACTGCAGGAATTATTGAGAGCATACAGTTTACTTAAGATACGATGTTTAGTTGTCCTACGTGAAGGTTCAACTTCTGGCATGTGAAATTTTTTTCTTTTATTGCTTGAAAAAGAATTATTATCACCATCATTTTTAATAGATTGTAAGATAATATTTTCAATGTCTGAGTCTATTGGTTTCATCATATCAAAAAATATATATATATATATATCAAAAGGAACGGATATAAGGTAGCGGGGGTAAAACCATATCTTGAACACGATTCAAATAGTGTTCTTGAACTATGATAGGTTATTAGTTAGGTAGTGGGGGAAAATCCACAGAAGTGTGGATATTTGTAAACTGGTAGGGGGAAATGGTAATATAAAGTTAGATGGAGGGGAGAGAAAAGAAAAAGTTCAGTCAAGTTTTAAACAGTTTCATATATGTGAAGTATTTTTAAATATACTTTTAATAAGGATTATTAAAAAATGCTTACTAATTCACTTCAGTATAGTCTTTTCCTTACTAATTATCAGTTACGAGTAAGTAATTTTGTTAGTAATTTTACTAATTAATACGATTATGATTATGATATGTAAGGTGAAAAAGAATGGTTTAAACATTTAAATGATGTAATAATTATTTTATGCATTTTTGTAATAATATATCCATGGAAATATTTTCTATATATGATAAATAAATGTTTTGGCTTAAGAAAATAATACATATGTTGGAAAGCTGATGGGTTCGTGAGAACGTTTATTAATAGATGTTTAAGGGTCCTTTCAAAAATTTTGGGGGATGTGACCATAGACAAAGGAGAGGGGATGGACCCATTTTCCTTGCAAGAAAGTCACAGTTTCCCAAGAAAATCAGTCTAGACCTTGCCTTTGCTTATGCAACACTGTCCCTAGATAACCACCCGAGTTTTGTTGTGATTCTATAATTCCCAAATTTAAAGTGAATTAAGAGTGATGGATAAGAAAAGTGAGTTAAGTGCCTCAAATTTAAAAGAGGATTAAAAGTGCTAAATAAAAAAAAGTAAGTGAAGTGTGTTGGATTCAAATTCGAATCAAATTAAGAAAAATGTGTGACAGTAGATGGAGCAATACCAGAATTGCACTTGATGCAATCAGTGAGCATCTAGCTGGAATGACTGGCTTGGAGGCTGACCTTGGTGAATGCACTTCGGCTGTTGGCTTAGCAAATCTGATAAATGAGGCAGCGGAAGCTTGCAACAAGAAATTACTTGCCCGATGCCTCCCAGCAGCAACCAGAATGAGGCATTTATTGGATATGGCAATAGAAAGTGGAAAGGAAAGAGTAGGTTAGTAAAGAATTAAAATCTTATTTATGTTTGTACTTTTTATCATTGTTTGATTGAAAAAAAAAATCAAAATCTTCTTATGAATTGAAAATTTAATGATTTTAATAAATTTCAAATATTAAATTGATATTTTTTCCACAGAATCATGCATTACCAATGGAACTCCGTCTATCCTCGAAACCTACACGGGGATCGGGAAGAAGAGGAAACGTGCAGCAAGTAATGATGTGACCAGCACTAAAAAGGTCGCAAGAAAATGCCCTGCAAAAAATGCAAAGAAAAATAAAGCAAAAGATCCCCCAAAAAGGTTAACCCAGACGGTATACGTCGTTGATGATGATGAGGTGGACCCAATTTCGGAGGAACGCGATCCACGAATGAAAAAAGCGAAGGCCTCAAGTAGTAAACAATATCAACAGCCAATTCTTGAGGTGAATCTCGAAAGCGTTGAAGATATGCCCAATGAAAAGGTTGAACAACATCAGCAGCAACATCAGCAGAAACAACAACATCAGCAGCAACAGCAACAAAATCAGGCTGAATTGAAAGAGAAAGAAAAGCGGGAAGCTGATGATGCTATATATAGAAAAATCGAGGCGAAACATGCAGCAGCTAAAATATTTTTCAAAAAAGCTGCAGAGAGGAGAATGCATGTGCAGAAGATAAAGGAAAGCATTAAAAAAACAGCCGAACCCTATATCAAGAGGAACACACTTGCTTTGAAAAATAAAGTGAGGACGGCCACAAAAGAAGTTTAAAAAAAATATCCTCTAAAAGAGCTTGACCCTTATCTGGATGAGATGATACAGAATGCCAGAGAACAGTACAGGACATAATAGGTGTCCAAGTCGGTGCAGGTCAGCAGCCTCTGATGGTCATCAGTGAGTCGATGCAGGTTACTGAACCCAACACAGTGCCACATGTGAACATCGGTACATCTCAGGTTGCAGGACCTTCCAGAGTCCCAGACGTATCGGCAACATACAGCCTGGACGATGCACAAGGTAGGAATGAGAGAGTGAAAGATTCACCATTTATTTGTAAAATAAGTGAAAGTGCAGAATATATTTAAAAATTCGGTTTATATGGGTTGAAATTAAAATTTAAAATTTCTCAGCTTGGCGAGAATAACCCCGTGGAATGGCTCGAATCGGAATTTCGCGAATTATTTGAATATTCAATTGATTGGTGCGATCCAACCGATGTAGTAGGATTAGTATTTTGGTCAGATGGATTTGGGTAAGGTATTGCGTGGAAAGCCTTCATTCCATTAAAAGACTTTTCTTTGGAAGACCTGTGGGACCTTGTTGCAAAAGTTGTACAAAGTGCCACAGGTTTTGAAATCGACGATACTTTTCATGTTGAAATGACCCGTGTTCAGGTACCCGCCGGTAAAGGTCGCGTTAAATTACAATCCGGCATTTTTAAGCGATCAGTATTAACAATAGATAGTAAAGAAAATACACGTCTACCACAGGCCATTGTAGCTGCAATATCCAAAGGGAAATTTATGGCTGACAAAAATAACATCGAGTTTAAATGACTGGCGTCGAAAGCGCGAGAGAGGTGGAGTGCATCAGCGCACTGCCGCTAATAGGCTAATGCTAGACACCGGTATTATTATACCAGAAAATGGATGTGGTATTCCAGAATTGGTTAAATATCAGCAATTTTTAGCAAAAACTCAGATAGCGATAACAGTGTACCATTTTGATAGCTTTGGGTTAGGAAAGGTGAAAGCTTTTTATGACGGCAGTTCAGAAATTTTGAGTACAGGGGAAATAATTAAACAAAATATTCACTTGTTGCAATGTTTCCAAGTATACCCCTTGGATTGGTTAAACAGGCAATTTTAAATAGATGGAACAATATAAAAAGACGTACTCGATTAATTCAAAAAGATTTTATTAAAGGGATAGTTTTCATTATGAACTCAACTTATTTTAAATTTAATGGATCTTTTTATAGACAAAGTTTGGTACTCCCATAGGTTAAGTCATTTCTCCGATTTTAGCAGAAATAGTTATGGAACATTTGGAGGTCTTTGCTTTCATGAAGCTAGATTTTGTTTTGCCCATTTACTTTCGGTATGTTGATGACACCTTATTATGTGTTCCTCTTGCAAAGTTGCAGGTAGTTATTGATGCTTTTAACAGTTTTCATCCAAAACTTAAATTCACTCATGAAATAGAGAAAAATAATAAAATCAGTTTTTTGGACATAGAAGTAATTAAAGGTCAGGATGGTAATATTATTACCAATTGGTATAGGAAAAGTACATATTCAGGTAGAATTTTAAATTTCTTTTCGGCTCATCCTTTTCAAAATAAAATTGCAGTAATCAAACGCTTAGTTGACAGAGCTCTAGGTTTGTCTCATATTTCATTTCACAAAGAGAATTTGAATATTGTTAGGGATATCCTTTTTCTTAATCACTACCCACAAAAGTTGATTGAGCAACATACCATTTAAAATGGATTCAATAATAACTTTTTCTTAAGATCCTTTAGATAAATTTGAAAAAGGTGGTGTTGTTTACAAGATCACTTGTAAGATCTGTAAGATGACTTATGTGGGACAGACTGGCAGACTTCTTAATACTAGGATAGAGGAACACAAAAGTGATGTCCGTTTGGGAGGTTGTTATAAGAGTGTTCTTGCTAGACATACGAGAGGGTTTGTTGATGTTGACCATGAGTTTGACTGGGATAATGTTGAAATTTTACATAGTGAAAGTAATGAGAGAAAGAGAGAATTCATGGAAATGCTTTATATTAAAAAACAAAATAAGTTGTCCATTAATTTGAAAACTGATTTGGATAAATTAAACAAAAGTTATTCTAGTATGATTAATTACATTTAGCAATAGGTTTTCATGAGTCTTGACTTTCTCTTATTTCTTGTTTGTTTATAACCGATTTGCCTTTTGACCCACACATGGATCTCAGGTATCGAGGAGATAGAGTCGTTGTTTCGTCGCTGTTCCCACCTGCTCTAATTTTTCTTAACTTGATAAGGGTGCTGTATGAGCACCGAAACGTTGGTAAATATTGTGCATGCTTTCATAATGTGATTTGATAATAATAAAAATGAAAAAGACGAAAGAAAACAAAAAAAAAAGAGAGAAAAGGAAGGGGATGTGGTTGGTTCCCTTCTCATTTTTCTTTTTTATTTTTGCCCAAAGAAACAAATTTTTGTTTTGTTTTGAGGAATTGTAATAGGAGCATTTTGTGGTGGTTGTCCAAATTTGATCGTTAGATTCTTGGTTTATTTTCAGGAATTCTATACATTATATTTACTTGCTGTATGAGGGTGCCCCAAAATGCCAGTTTTTCCTCAATTTTATCTTTGATAGGGACGGGGGGTATAGGAAAATTTTATGCGCCATGAAACAAGGCTTACAAAAATTCAGAAAGTCATTTGTGTTCTGAAAAATGTAACGCCTGTCACACTTCACCGCCTTGTAATCAGGAAAATAATATTCTATTTTGGGATGCCGAAAAGGAAATTAAATGCGAGTCATGTCTTAACATGTTAACATGTTAGGTCCTTTTATGGGGCCTCATGTATGAGGAATCATTTACATCCTGATTCGTCGTTGGTCAGGAATTCACGAAAATTCACGTACCTAATTTGTGTGTTGCACAACAGGTATGTGATGAGTGTATGGATGATCCTGATCCAAATGTAAGCTTTAAATGGTGTGGTATTAGACAATATATTTTTGATAAAGATCCGGTTTCTGAGTTTACGAAATTTGCCACGCGAAAAAAGAGTCATTTCACGGAAACCGTTTTTATAGCTCATAATTCCAAAGGGTTTGATGCTCAATTTATTTTGAGTCATCTGATTAAAGAGAAAGGGTTAAGAAATCCACCAGAAATAATTTTAAATGGGACAAGTATTCTTTTGATGAAGGTAAATCAAACCCGTTTTATTGACAGTTTGAATTACCTTCACATGCCATTAGGTCAATTACCTAAAGCTTTTGGCTTAGAAGAGGCAAAGAAGGGTACATTTCCCCATTTATTCAATACTCCTGAGAATCAGGAATACATTGGAAAAATTCCGGATGCAAAATATTTTTCACCGGATACAATATCTCGTGAGGCTTGGGAGTCAGGTCAGAATACAATTTTAATTTCAAAGAAGAATTAAAATCATATTGTATAAATGATGTGGATATTCTTCGTAGGGCATGTTTGGCTTTCAGATCATTATTTGTCGAAGTCGCCAATGTAGACCCATTTATTGAGAGCATAACGATTGCTTCGGCTTGCTCAAAAGTATTTAGAAAAAATGATCTGAAAGCTGATCAAATAGGTGTTTTACCAAACGGTGGTTATAGGCGGGCTGATAAATAATCGAGAAAAGCCATCGAATGGTTATTAGCCTTAGAACGCGAATTGGACATTGAGATTACTCATGCAGGCAGGACACGAGAATTTAGATTACCAGAGGGTTTTCTAGTCGATGGTTATTATGAAAATAAAGAAGTCGATAGGAAAGTAGTTTACCAATTCCATGGTTGCTACTGGCATAGGTGTCCTGATTGCTTCAAATTGAATGGGGATAAAAAATCACATTTGGTTAAAAATTCAGAATCGCTGAATGATCGTTTTGAACGAACAAAAGCTCAAACTGATCGACTTCGTTCATTAGGTTATGAGGTAATCGAAAAGTGGGAATGCTCCTTTGATATGGAAAAAGTTCAAAATGATGATTTGCGTGGTCTTTTAAAAGACCACCCACTTTTGATGACCGAGGCATTGAATCCTCGAGATGCATTCTATGGGGGCCGAACAGATGATACATTTTCGTATTATGAGGCTAAGGGTAAAGTGAAAATTTCAGATCTTGATGTTTTTTCACTTTATCCATTTATTTCTAAATATGACAAATTTCCCATTGGCCATCCCAAAGTTTATATTGGTGATAACTGCAAAAGTTTAACCGGTGTAAACTATGATTTAACCAATGTTGAGGGATTAGTCAAATGCAGGGTATTGCATCCTACTGACAAATATTTACCTGTTTTACCTGTCCGTATGCACGGTAAACTTATGTTCCCTCTGTGAAATACTTGTTGTAAATTACAACTACAACAAGATTGCCCGCATGTAAATAGTACAAGTGGGAGAGAAATAGAAGGAACATGGGTTTCCGACGAGCTCAAAGTAGCAATTCAAGAGGGTTATAAAATTACCTATATTATTGAAATTTGGCAGTATGAAACTACCCAATATGACAAGGTCACAAAAATGGGTGGTCTCTTTGTAGAATACATGAACCGATTTTTTAAACTCAAACATGAAGCCGGCGGATACCCTTTCGATTGCACTGATGAGGCATCGAAAAAGGCATTTATTCAAAACATACTAGAGTCTGAAGGTATAGCCCTAGATCCGGAAAATATTAAGAAGAATCCGGGGTTGCTCTCGTTGGCTAAACTTTGTCTTAATTTATTTTGGGGGAAATTTGGCCAACGAGAAATTATGCCGAAGACTGAAATCATTCACAGTCAGCAAGAATTGCTGGAAATTGTTCAGAGTCCTGATAAAATTCCCAACAGTGTCTTGCCTGTAGACGATAATAGTATTTATGGAACTCGTCCTAAAGACATCTTTTTGCGGAGTTCTTACGCTTTTACAAAAAGACGTCATAAGGTCATACTAAAGACGTTCTAAATTTGTCCCGTAAGGTATATATTAGAGACGTTTTTAGTATGGCTTAAAGATGTCTTACAAAGGTCCTATGTCTGACCTTTTTTCGTCTTTAGGATGTCTTTAAAGGATATCCTGAAGACAATGCCGTAAGGAAGTCTCTAGCACATCCTCAAAACGTCTTGTGGAAGATTTTCATAATTTTGAATAAATATGTTAAACGAAGGAAATATACCTAAATTTTAAAGTTAGATCTTTATTATGGGTATATGATACTTCCATAGCGAATTCCGTAATTCTGGTGCACCGATTTTCAGTTTCCCCAAAATAACACTTTTGTGTTACATAAATCATAAAAATGTGAGTGAAAAAAACTCATCCTCCACAATGAACTCCAGACTATTTTAAAAGGTGAAAAAAGTGTTTTTTCAACCATTTTTTTAATTATATGTAGACATCATGAGGACATCACACCCGATTTCCGCTTAAAGTAAAAGGCCCGTGGTTAATTTATTTTTCGAACACAAAGCTTGAAGGCTCAAATAATGTAAAATATAAAGAAAAAATATTTTAGGCTTATTTTTTATGAAATTTATTTCATGTTGAACTTAGAAATATTTCGACTATTTGAAATTTCTCTAAGTCTCTTGGTGAAGTGAGTAAACAAAATTAACCTCCACAATGAACCCCAGACTGTTTTAGAAGTTAAAAAAAGTGTTTTTTCAAACAATATTTTGAAACGAAAGACGTTGTTTGGACTGACATTGGACGTCCTAGGAACGTCGCGAAGACGTTCTTGGGATGTTCATGGTCTTGTGCCCACTGGGCAGTTTTTACCGTAAAAAAATATTCATGCCTTTTATAAGTCTTCTCGGGACGTCTTTAAGACCATCCTTGCGGACATCTTTTGGACAATTTTAGGCCAGACATGGGACGTCTTTAATACGTCTTTAAGTTGTCTTTATAGCGTCTCTGGGACATAAATACCAATGTCCATGAATGTACCAGGACATTTAAAGACGTTCTAAGGACGTCTATAGGATGTCCCAGTGCCCGCTGGGCATAGTCACCAGGAATTGCTGGAAATTGTTCAGAGTCCTGACAAATTCTCAACAGTGTCTTGCCTGTAGACGATAATAGTATTTATGCCTCATGGTTGTACAAAAGTGAAGCTGTGACGCTATCGCCTATTACCAATGTGGTTATAGCAGCTTACACGACAGCTCAGGCACGCTTGAAGTTATTTACTTACTTGAAGCAAATGGATCGTCGTGTCCTTTATTTTGACACGGATTCCGTTATTTTCGCCAGCACTAATGAGCCAGATGAGTATTATCCAGATACAGGTTGCTTATTAGCTGATTTAACAGATGAACTTGAAGTTTATGGTTCCGGTAGTTTTATAGACAAATTTGTCTCAGGTGGTCCCATATTGTATGCATATAAGGTGCGATCACCTTATGGTAAAAACCACACTGTTTGAAAAGTGAAAGGTATTAATTTAAACTATACACACTCTGAAATGATAAACTTTGACTCAATCTGTGATCTCGTTATTAAATTTTAGCAGCATCCGCAGAACACCTTATCATCAGGTGGTTACGAAACAGGAGGAAAAAATATGTCGTCCGGTATACACTAAAAGACGATTAGTTGAAAGATAACACTCTCTACCATTTGGCTACATTGCACAAGATAAATAATTAATTTTTTTTTTTTCAAAAATTGAAAACGAATTATGAAAATTTGAAGAATCACTCTCTCTTATTCCTACACGCACGCACACACGCAACTGCTTTTGCATCTTAAAAATAAAATAATTGTATGTTTATTTCTTATGACTTTTATTTTGAAAAATATATTCTTCTGCTTGCTAATAATGAGAACTTTCACTTTTGGGTTCCAGTTGAGCAATTTGGACTGCTTTGTGAAGATGACGAAAATACATTTTCCGAGCAATGCGGGCAGGATAATCACCCTGAATTACCTCTAATCACAGATTTTTGAGGATTATTTTCGTGGAGGAGCTCAACCCTACACTTTTGAATTCTCGGACATAAGTGTACACTTGTTTGACGAGTAAAATAAAAAAAATGAATTTAAATATAATAATTTTTCATTTTTAAATAATCAAGATATATTTAAAAAGTGAATTAAATAAAATGAAATTTACTACAAAAACAAAAAGAAAATTGCCTACAAATTTTATTTATTGTCCCAAAATGCATGCAAAATCATTTCCTACTATTATGGAATCAAAAACGTGAAAAATCACTTAGAATAATATGATTCTATACATCCATTTTCTAACCTGACATAGGCAGCAAGAATATAGCTAAAACTAGGATTTTCCGGCAATGGTCCAACGCGGCGCCGCGACGGTCGCACACTCTTGTAAGCTAATCTCAGAGCGTGTTGGAAGGGTCACGTCAAAATAAGCTTGTTCGTTGACGTGATGGGGAACGGTCAGGGGAATCAGCTCAAAATCTCTGACCACGCGATCATTATCTGATTAATCAATTTCTAGAAATTAGGAAAAGCATGCAAACAAAAATTCCTGCTCAGAGAATGAAGATATTATATAAATAATAATAACTGATTTAATTTGAATCATTGTCAATTATGGACGCACGCTGGAAGCATCCATTTACATCTTTGGTATATGGACCAACAGGTTGTGGTAAAACATTTTTTGTAAAAAAGTTTCTCCGTGATCTAGATAGTGTGTGCGATACACATATTGAGCGTATCATTTTTTAATATTCCGAGTGGCAGACAGGATACAAGGAGTATTGAAAAACGATAGAATTTCGTGAAGGCTTACCACAATCTTCTGACTATTCCAACGACCCTAGAGCTAAACTTTTAATTATCGATGATTTAATGAGGGAAACTTCAAATAATACAATTGTAGATCTATTTACCAAGGGTAGTCATCATAAAAATCTCAGTGTCATCTTTTTTTCTCAAAATCTTTTTCATCAGAGTCATGGTCAAAGAGATATTTCTCTAAATGCAAACTATCTTGTTGCTTTTAAAAATCCGCGAGATCGTGCCCAAATTCAGGATCTAGCTCGGCAACTTTGCCCTGAAAATTCATGATTTTTACCAGAAGCCTATCAAAATGCCACTTCTCAACCACATGGTTATTTACTTCTTGATTTGAAACAATCTATCAGGAATTTCGGACTAGTATATTTTCAGATGACCCTTATCATTAAGTTTATGTACCTGTCAAAGCTATAAAGAGAGGCAGTAGTGAGGGACAAGTACCAGTTGCACGTATGTAATGATGTCGAAAGGTGGTAAGTCAATCGGGAAGACAAATGGTATAGTTTTGCAAGCTCTTTGTCACCTAAACCCTGATTAGCGACGTGCTGTATTAAAAAAACTCAGATGCCCGACTCATCACATGTATTTGTGAGTGCGCTTTAAACACTCTATTGGGAAATGTACCACTTAGAAAACACCAGAGATTGAAGTTGAAAAAACATAAAAAAACTACTTCGCAAATTAGCGGAAACCCATGGGACATGGAAAAAGAAGAAAAACTTTATCGCACAAAAAGGTGGATTTTTACCTCTTTTACTTGCACCAATCATTGGCGGCTTAATATCTAACTTGTTTAGTGGCTCATCCTGAATAAAAACCATTTCATCAGCAAATATGGAGTATGCTCGTGCAAGGAGTTGTAGCAGAATTAGAAAAGATCAAGGACACAGTCAGCGTGGATCAGGATTAATAACAAAGTGGCAGTCTTTTATTTTTAAGATGAAACTGTTGGAAGAAATATACTACAATCCAAGTCATCCGGCCTCCTTCAGTGGCGCTGTAAAAATAGTTCGTGCCCCGCGAGGAAAAGTATCTAGCGCTAAAGTGCTTGAGTGGTGAAAGTCACAGGACACATTTACGAAACATAGACCTATTTGTAGAAAATTTCAAAGATTACATTATAATGTTAGCTCTATTGATAATGTCTGGGAGGCTGATTTAGTTGACCTACAAGCTTGTCAACTTACAATGATAATTATCCTTTTCTACTAATAGTAATTGATGTTTTAAGTAAATTTTCCTGGGTTGAGCCTCTTCGAAATAAAACTGCTTTAGAAGTAAAACATGGTTTCGAGCGTATTCTTCACAGATGTATCAATCGTGTACCTATCTACTTACAAAAGGATAAAGGGAAGGAGTTTTTAGGTGCTACAATCCAGAAATTTTGTTCAGATAATGGAATAAAATTTTGAGTAACACGGGACCCTAATGTTGAAGCAGCCGTAGTAGAACGCTTTAATCGAACTCTCAAAGAACGCATGTGGCGTTAATTTACGCATCAAAATAATCGACGATATATTGATATCTTGCAACAAATTGTAGATGCTTACAATAATGCCAGACACAGCAGTATCAAAATGGCACCGGCTGAAGTTACTGTATACAATGCGTCCAAAGCACGGGAAAATATTCAATCGCGATTCAGTAAGGAAAAGAGGTCTACAAAAAAGCCTAAGTACAGTGTCGATGACCAAGTTAGAATCAGTCGCGAGAAGGGCGTCTTTGAGAAAGGTTACGAGTCAGTCTGGAGTGAAGAAATATTCCTAGTAAAGCGAGTTCTAGATCGAATACAATCACCTTTTGTTTATGAGTTGAAAGATTTAGCAGGAGAAGAAATTGATGGACTTTTTTACGAGCAAGAATTGACTGGTGTAAAAAATAATGATATAGCTGAGAGGAATTTAAGATTGAAAAAATATTACAGACGAAAGGCAAGGGAAACAAAAAACAATTTCTTGTCAACTGGATAGGTTATCCTGACAAATTTAATTTGTGGATTATAGCTTCAAATTTAAAAACATTGTAAAAATAAATGCTGATCAATTTTATCTTATTCTGCCAAGCAATAGTAGTATGAAATATTTTCCCGAGAATAGCACTTCCAATTCATGTGAGACACGATGATTCATTTAAAAATCGTATCGTCCTTATGAACAGTGGGACTGCAGGATATAAATACCCACAATATGATGATAATAGTAAAAATAGAAAATCAATTGAGAAAGGTATTGATCTTCTTCACAAATATAACGTGCCTATTGGTATGAGAAAAGATAAAATGACTGATGAAAATATGGGAGATAAGTTAGAAGATGAAATAGATCGTATTGCCCTGAAAGAAAAGGCAAAGGATGAAGAAGTGTCTCTTATGTGGAAAAACCCATTGTTTATTTCTTTCAAGCGGGTCTTTATCCCAATACTGTCTCTCTTAAAATAATCTAAACAGTCTTCCAGAATTGAATCAACATATTAAATTTAAATATGACAAAATCAAAAGCAGTTACGTAAGTATAAAAAAACAGTGTGAAAAATTATGTCTGACTGATCACCATTTTTTGGTACTTAGTGATAAATTATCACGTATCCTTGGTTTTACATCAGATAATCTAATTCCAATTGAAAATAATGAGTATACTGCTAGACATCTACCTAGCCTAGCTAGTGCTCTTCCGGATAAATGATTTGTTTACTGTAATATTTGTCAACCTCGCGTTACTGGTGATGTGAAAGCGCCACTTTTACGTACACAAGTCAGTAATTTTTCATCACCCAACTACATACCAGTTCTTCACATGGGATTTTCTACAATTGAAATTGATATAAGAGACCACGTTGGTTTGCCAATACCATTTGAGTTTGATACGCTGACAGCTACACTTCACTTTAAACGTATTGACTAGATAGAGATAGAAAAGAAAAAAAATAATGAGTCAACACGACGAATATTATGTCTCACAAGTAGGTGGGGGTAGTAGGGGAGGAATTCTCCAGATTTATATTGGTGCACCATATCAAAAACGTCATGGTATTGGAAGCTTTCTCGGAGGTCTATTTCGGCGTGTTCTCCCTTTCTTGACTAGCGGAGTTCGTGTAGTCGGAAAAGAAGCTCTTAGGGCTGGAATGAATGTTATAAATCATTTGGATGCTAATATTCCACTAAAAAACTCATTTAGGAATCGTTTTGGAGAATCTGGTCAGAATTCGAAACGACGTACTATTGATAAAATGGAGAGTATTATGAACGACTCTGGTTATAAAAACATTAGGAAGAAGCGACTGGTTTAGTCGACTTCTAATCGTGGTGCACTTAAGGTCGTGAGTCGAAATCATATTAATAAGAGAAAAAAGAAAACCTCCAAAAAAATAACGAAACATGGTAAGGTGGAAAGAAAGAAAGCTACAAAGAATAGAAGAAAAACAAAGACTACAAAAAAGTGTGCGAAGCATAAAAATCTGAAATATCCTATCGATGATATGCGAGGTGTGGCTATTAAATAACGAGACTGGTGCTGTAAAACATTTTATTTTGATTTCATACATATCTATTTATTATCACCTTCAATATTCACCCCTCCTCTATCCCTACAACGCTCCATGCGAATCTTCCATTGTTTGAAACAGTGCTGGAAGTCTTCTTCTTTCAGCTCCTTCAGGACGCGTGCCGCTTTCTCTTTCACAGCTTCAACGGACTCAAATCTTGTTCCGTTTAATACAGATTTCACCTTAGGAAGCAGAAAGAAGTCGCACGGCGCAAGATCCGGCGAATAAGGCGGATAGTCAAAGACTGGGATGCTGTACTTGGCTAGAAACCTCTTGACAGACAATGCGGAATGAGCTAGCTATCTAGGTGGAGAACCCATGACTTGTCCTTCCACAGTTCGGGCCGTTTTTTCCTTATTCTTTCGCGGAGTTCAGCAAGAACGTGAAGGTAGTAATTTTGATTAATAGTATGACCTTCAGGAACCCAGCGAACGTACACAATCGTATGAATATCGAAAAAAAACACGTGGAAGGGCGACCCGGGTGTGAATCATCTTCAATGTCTTCTCGGCCATCTTAAAAACGCTTAAACCACTCAAAAACACGTGCAAGCGATAAACATTCATTGCCATACACTTTTTTCAATAAATTATAAGTTTTAGTAGCGGTTTTTCCAAGTTTCATGTGAAATTTCACAACAATTCGTTGCTCTATTGGCACACTTAACATTTTCCCGGCGAAACAAAAGAACAACTCTAAGGCGAACGAAGGCTGCGGCTATACGGATTTGTTTACAGAAGCGAGAGGTACTGCATTCGAAAGAGAAGGCTTCAGGCTATACAGCTATCGGTCGCTGATGTTTGGCGCATGCGTATTTCTTCTGTAGCAGCGCCAGTCTCGTTATTTAATAGACACACCTCGTATTTGGAAATTCAGAGTGTATAAAATACGTATCCGAGAAAAATAAAATATTTTTTGAAATGTCATTTCTGCATTCTCATTCTTGTGAGTGCTTAAAGTCAGAGTTGGATCTACTTTCCATACCTCCTACACAAACCTCGATCGAAAGCTCTCAATGGGTGCACTATAAATCTGTTTGTAGTTAGATGATATCTTTGCTGTTTTTTCGAAAGATATCGTTATTAATTGACCCAAGTATCAAGACTGTAAAGAAGATTTTTTCAATTGGCATTAGGGTCATACTAACGACCCTAATGCCAATTGAAAAAATCTTCTTTACAGTATAAATCTGTTTCATCCCTCACCGACGACTCGCCTATAGAATTTTTCGTTCCCGGTCATGGTGATGAATACATTGACTTGGCTCACACAATGCTAAGTCTTAGGATGAAATTAATAACACCCCCTAGGGTTGTTGCAAATGCCGCTTA
The DNA here is from genome assembly GCA_932195095.1 of Andricus curvator. Classification (NCBI taxonomy): domain Eukaryota; kingdom Metazoa; phylum Arthropoda; class Insecta; order Hymenoptera; family Cynipidae; genus Andricus; species Andricus curvator. The sequence goes on from CAKNYM010047824.1 coordinate 16,652, forward strand.
GTTGGTTAAAGTTGGTCCTGTAAACAATCTACTACATTCCTTATTCAATCAAGTGGATGTCCATTTCAATCAAAAAGTAGTATCTCCACCCAGTAATTCTTATGCTTATCGGGCATACATTGAAACTCTGCTTAACTATGGTCCTGCTGCTAAAAATAGTCATCTGAATACCTCTCTTTGGTATAATGACACACCTAGAAAAATTGATGATTTCGATAATAATGAGGGATTAAAATCCCGCCAAAAATATTTAAGTGCTGGTAAATCTATTGATCTTAATGGACATCTGCACTGTGACGTCTTCAACTAAGAGAAATTTCTTATTAATGGTGTAGAATTGAGACTTCGTCTAGTACGCTCAAAAGATTTATTCTGTCTCATGGATAGCAACAATGGCTGTAGTATAAATATTGAGGAGGCCTCACTAGTTGTACGACGAGCAAAAATTAGTCCAGGCATTCTACTAGCTCGTGAAAAAGCTCTATCTTATGGCACTGCAAAATACCCTATTACACATGTCGAGGTAAAAGCTTTGACTCTACACACAGGCGTTCACGCTGAAACGCTTGATAATGTTATTCTTGGTCAAATGCCCAACAGAATAATAATTGGTTTTGTGGACAATGCTGCATTCAATGGGAGCAGAAACAAAAATCCTTTCAATTTTCAAAATTATTAAATCAATCATCTCTCGCTTTATTTTGATGTCACTCAAATAGCATCCAAGCCACTAGAGCCATCATTAGAGAATAAGAAGTTGTATGCCGAAGCTTATCACATATTATTTAGCGGAACTGGTATCCATTTTCTAAATGAAGGCAATAATGTTGACAGAAAAAATTTTCCTGCAGGAAACTGTTTGTTCGCCTTTGATCTTACACCTGATATCTCAGCAAACTGTTACTCTCACTGGAATCTTGTAAAACATGGTAGTCTCAGAATTGAGGTGTTTTTCCAGGACGCATTGACTAGCACTATTAATTGTCTTGTATATGCGGAATATGATAATGTTCTGGAAATAGACTCGTCCAGACAAATTATTGTCGACTTTAGTGCTTGAGTGGGGGAAAAATTAATTGTACCTATGACTCGTGCATTTCAAAGACAGTAGACTTCACGCTCCCTTCGTGAAAAGTTGGTTTTCATTCCTACATTAAAAAAAACACATATATGAACTCATGGTTAACTACGTGATTGATATACAAGGCTTTCAAGACGATGCTGGTCGATTTATTCCTAAAGAAGTAGCTGTGGTTTCTCTGGATCGTTATTGTATTTCTCATTGGCTTATTTCTCCACCATTTTCATTTCCTGATCTCACGAACCAATCGTAACAACAAAATAACTGGCTTAGTTGTCATCATCACGGCATTGAGTAGTTTGAAGGAGATGTCCCGATTAATTTTCTTCACGCCAATCTACGTGACATTGCTCGAACTGCCAAACTGATGTACACCCGAGGATATGAGAAAGCCGAGTTACTATAGAAAATTCCAAGTAGACAAGTTATAAATTTGGAGGAACTAAAATTCCCATCGCTTAAAAAATTACCATTCATAGACGAGTTTTGTTTCCATCATGGTGTAAAATAGGAAGCAATGTTTATGTGTGCTCTCAATAATGCACTCAGGCTAAAAAACTGGATCGAGAAGCAACAAGAAGATAATCTACTCTCATTATCCTACAATAAAATACTAGGCTACAGTAATAGTACACTCAGATCCCCTACAACCTATGGACAGAGCATTGCGGCCAATTATGAAGATTCGGATAGGCATACAGTAGACTTGATTTAAAAAACTACCTTACTATTATCACCTGAAAAGTATGAACAGCTTACAAATTCTACAAGTACTTCGAGACCCAAAAGCTCGGACAGTCGGCGTATTCCCTGCAGATCAGATTCCTAAACGTTGAATAAGACCATCTGCAATTGTAGCTAATTTTGATGAACAATCCAAACTTGGAACTCACTGGATCGCCCTCTACGTTGGAGATGATGGAAGAGGTACCTACTTTGACAGCTACGGGTTACCGCCTCTTATACCTAAACATCTTCGTTTACGGGGAAATTGTACCTTCTACAGGTGGAACACAAAGAGACTACAAGCTGCAACTTCGAATCTTTGTGTGCAATATTGCATTATGTTTCTCCATTGTATGTGTAATGGTTATTGCCTGTCTGATTTCACTCATTTTTTCACGAATAATTTAGAAAAAAATTGTCATCTTGTACGAATTTTACAAAAAGTTGTTGAAGAAATATAAACTGAAACATAATATTTCTCGAGTATCGAAACAGCGCATACGTGGTGGTAAATATTGTAAACGTACAGATCTTGCATCATGTACGCAAACGTCAACGGCGGAATTGACCACTCTTGCCTTACTCTAAAAACATGTAATCCATGTTTTTCCTCAACATTATATAAATCAATAAATTAAAATTATGTAAAATGTTACCCTTTTCTATTCACACACCTTTCATACACGTAGTCAGTAAGAATAATTTTAATTGCACACCAATATTCGAAAATGTTTAAATGTCTACAAATTTTCTATTTTTTGTTTAAATCATAATAGTAATATAATAAAAATTATTTTTTAATTTTTTTATGTCATTTTCTCAATATTAATTAGGCTGCTCATTTGTTAAAAAATATATATAGAAACTTTCTCAGGGATGTGTCAGATTGCGCGCCCTTAAGACGTCTGCAAACAGGTGTCTAAGAGCGGCTGGGGGTAGGTCCCACCACCGGGCGAGGGGGTCGGTGCCATAGCGCGGCGAAGGGGGATGGGAAAAGTGGAGGGGGTAGTCTGTCCATAGTGGCCCGGTACTACTGATCTGCAACGACTGTACCCAAAATATTCGGTACAAGTAATTGTCCTTGTGACAGGTGCTCTCGGAGGTGCGAAACTATCACTAGTTCGTAACCTTAAAGCCATACCCGCGTGCCAAAAATATGCCAAGGCACTTGCGAGATAGATGCAGAAAGCTGTCATCCTTGGGTCGCTTCGTGTCCTCAAGACACACGAGAGTTTCGCCAGCCTGTCGTTGTGATTTCATCGTGCCCT
>CAKNYM010047824.1:20126-69780 GCA_932195095.1 Andricus curvator
TGTGTGTGTGTGTGTGTGTGTGTGTGTGTGTGTGTGTGTGTGTGTGTTGGTCACAAGGGTAACGAGAACACAATGAATTACATAGCACTCCGGTACAGTTTATTTAATATATCTTCACCTAAAGATACATTAGGTACTCCCCATTCGACTAACACCGACCGACTGACTCAGTCGTCGTTATCGCAGCTTATACTCACACACATACTCCAGTTTACACACACACACACACATATATATTCAGACCCGCTGCTATACATACTCTACAAAAAGAATTATTGACACTTTCATTCCAGTTCTGCGCTACACTCCCCCTTCATTAACCGAAGTTAAGTGGGACTGGCGTTATAACGTGACTCTCCACCCTACGACGACTAGCTACTCAATTTGGACATGATTTCCACTCGCAAAATATATTTCTAAAATAAATGTGGTAGTCGGGTATACACTTCAAACAATGAAGAATACATAGAATAAGATAGCCTCGGAATGGACTGAAACTTTGATTGACGAAAGGCATGCACCCAGTAAAGGTGAAGGTAAAGCTTCAGGCGCTGAATGGAGACTAGGTGTTTGGAATGCTAGAGGGGTGAATGATCTTAAGGCGCTTCCTCAGGCTTGATTTTTAGCCCATGTATTACAAATGACATGTTTCCTCTCACAAGGATGAATTGTTCGATGTAATATGTTAACCACATAATCTCAATGGCATAATACACAACAAGTCAGTCTCATTTTTTTTGAAAATGGTCTTGTTTTGTTTTTAATTAATCGAAAATGCGCTTCATTTATGCGCCTGGAAACGAGAAATCCGCCACCGGGAAATTATCCACGATGGACCGAAAACAGGTGCTCCCAATTTGAAGATCACAGCAGGATGTTAAAGCGTGCACTTTTTCGGCGATACTGGAACCCAGGGGGTCGGTCCTAACTCACCAGACCTTCTTATTGTTAGAGTGTTACACGATTCGAGCCGGTTGAACGAAATTGATCATTATTAAAATATTAAGAATTTGATTTTAATATGCTGCATCAGGTTCATTACATAATGTCGAGACGATTAAAAAAAGATAGAAAAAAATCGGTTAACCCGTTCAGCTTCTGTTGGGAGTTTTGGTAATTTTCTATTTTATTTAAGATTACCTTCCATATTGATAATATTGACCGATTTTCCTAATCCTTTTTTTTCATTTTTTTTTTAAATTATATCATTTTCAAATTTCAGCAGCTAATAAAAATTTCATCGATCCATGTTTTGCGCAATTTTAGATATTGTAACGGTATTCATTGTCGGTGGGTGATTTACTTTGGTCTTCATCGAAAGACAAAAGTATTACATGCCTTATACAAATTTGAGGACACGAAAATTGCTTTGAGTATCTTTTTATGTTGTATTTTTTAACTTTTTCGACTTTCCTGCTGTATAAAAAATCGTTTCCTGAAATAAATTTTAATAATTATTCATTTTTATTGATACTGTAATATTCTACGTCTGCAAATGAAGAATAATTGTTATTCAATTTTATAATGCAGTGCGAATTGTCGGTCGAGCTATGGTTGGCCGAACCTTTGTAAAGTCGGCCCAACTTTGTGAGACAATGGTCGGCAAACCAGCGCAATGATAACGCATGCCGTCCTTATTTTACACAGTTGTGCCAACAATAGTTGTCATGGTTGAGCCAACCGCGGAATGCAAGGTTGGCATACCATTGGTTTTCAAACTTGGCCCAACATTGTGAGCCAATGGTCGGGCCAACCAGAGTAATGATAACGCATGCCGTCCCTATTTTACACAGTTGGGCCAACAATGGTTGCCGTGGTTGAGCCAACCGCGAAATACAAGGTTGGCATACCATTGGTTTTCAAAGTTGGCCCAACATTGAGAAGAAGCGTTGTTTAATCAACGCTTCTTCTGCGAATTGATCGTCGGTCTACGGTCGGGCCAACCGTCGGATGGTCGGTCCAACATTGTACGCCACTGTTCGGGCCAACCAGCTAAATGATAACGGTCAACCGCCTTTGGCTTCTCAACGTCGGCCCGACATTTGGTCCCATATATGGGCCATCAATTAAGATGATGTCGGCCCAACCTTGGACAACAATATGGGGCCGACTTTGATTTTTGAAGTTTCGTTCTAAACAGGTGAAAATACACAAAATAGGTTTTCAACAAACAAATAATAATTGATGGCGAGTATTTTGACTATCAATGTTAATGTTCCTGCTTAGAATGAATACATATATTACATTTCTCTTTTTTCTCATTAATTTTTTTATTATTATGCGACACCCTGTAGATGTAAAATTAATTAACAATTTTATTAACAAAATTAATAATTTTTAAATAAATAATTCAAACCTATTACAATAAATTTTTTTCAGTATTTTTTATACAATTTTTTTCAAACATTTTTTTTGCGCCCACTTTGACTAATTTTTCTTCGTGTAATATTTTGTTTTCTCGCGTTTTAGGCCATTTTACAACTTTTGATAATGCTTTTTAGGTGTTTCAGACTATTTTAAAACGATTAAGAATTACATCAAATGTAAATTTTTCGGAACATTTACAATTTATCATGAAGATGTAGCTTCGAATTTTTTTTCTTAAAAAAAAAAGGAAGTGTCTACGTTTACCGAAATTTCGGTACACATGTGGGTATGTCTACACAAAAATACAGCTATTCGTACCCAAATTTCGATCGTTTTGAAATAAAGAACCCTAGTATATCTGACGGCCGGTTCATATTTGGGCCGAGGTTTGACCAACCGTCGGGTGTATCATATGATAACTTGTACAAGCCAATGTTATGCCGATAGTCGGGCCATCTGTCGGCCAGGGTCGGGCTGACCGTAGTGTTATGATTATTTAGAGTCAATTTGCCAAAGCTTAAACGACCGCCGACCCAACCTTGGGCCAGAGTTGGGCCGACGGTCGGCAGCAGAAAGGTTACTTGCACTCGATAATATTACGCCGATGGTCGGGCCAGCTATCGGCCAGGGTCGGGCTGACCGTAGTGTTATGATTATTTAGAGTCAATTTGCCAAAGCTTAAATGACCGTCGACCCAACCTTGGGCCAGAGTTAGGCCGACGGTCGGCAGCAGAAAGGTTACTTGCACTGTATAATATTACGCCGATGGTCGGGCCAGCTATCGGCCAGGGTCGGGCCGCCCGTGGTGTTATGGTTATTTAGAGCCAATTTGCCAAAGCCTAAGCGACCGTCGAACCAACCTTGGGCCAGAGTTGGGCCGACGGTCGGCAGCAGAAAGGTTACTTCCACTGGATAATATTACGCCGATGGTAGGGCCAACTGTCTCCCAGAGTTGGGCGGACCGTAGTGTTATGGTTATTTAGAGCCAATTTGCCAAAGCCTAAACGACCGTCTACCCAACCTTGGGCCACAGTTGGGCCGACGGTCGGGTGAATTTTGGAAGCCAATGTCGGCTTCTAACGTTGGCCCAACTAAGGTGGCTTCGGCCTGCTATAGTTGGACCAACCTTGTTTAGCAAAATTCGGTTACCAAAGCCGGCGCGACCTTGGGCCGACCGTCAACTGTGGCTGCCAAACCAAATTCGCACCTGAGTATGAGGAAACCTAAAAAACAATCAATTAAAAACAGACACTCACATTTCGTAGGATATCTCCGGAACAAAATAAGATAAGACAATTTTTTTAAAAGTGTTGAAAAGGTTATTAATTCCGCGTCAAATGAGCCTTAATTAAAGTATTTTTGGTAAATAGAGCTCTGACAATATATAGGAATATAATGGTGATAATTTGAAAGTCACGCAAAATGAAACTGAAAAAATTTTATTCCGAAGATATCATACGAAAAGTGAGTGCATGTTTTCAAACGTTAGTTGGTAGGTGTTTTGATACTCCCAGACTTTACAGCAAAAAATTCTCTCAAAACGGGTGGAATAGGATGATTTTTGAAGAAAATAGAGATATAGTAGGGGAATAAATTCTTTAAAATAAAATTAATGCAGGTACCATATTTAATTCAATATGAAATGCTTTAAATTTCTAAGATTTCAGGTCGAAATATATTGCATTTCCCACCTAAAAGGTCTAATCTTTTAGAAAGCAGTTGACTTTTAAACCTTAAAGGATACATTTTCAACATAAGAAATAATTTTCAGGCAAATATTTACATTATCTACAAAAAAATTAAGTTTCAACCAAACAGTTGCATTTACAGCCAAATAGTTGAAATATCCAGAAAAATAAGCAAATTTTCAACAAAATGGTTGTATTTTTAACTAAAGGATTGAATTTTCAACCTACAAAGATACATTTTCAAGCCAGTGGTCGAATTTTTAAACAAAAAAGATTAAACTTCAACGAAAAACAATTTCATTTTCAACTAACTAGTTCAATTCTCAAGCTGTGCGAATTTCCCGTCGGCCCAAAGTCGGCCCGACTTTGTAAAACTCGGTCCAACCTTGTCAGCCAAAGATCGGCCCAACTAGTGAAATGATCACGCTGGGCCGAGGTTTTTGCCGACCATCGGCCCGACATGAGGACCCAAGATTGGGCCAGTGTGTTTAACGAGATCGGCACAGCCTTGGGCTACAATGCAGGGACAACTTGGCTTTTCAATACGGGACCGACAGTGTATGGAAGCATTGAACCAACCTTGTTACCCGTAGTCGGCCCAACTAGCGAAATGATCACGCTGGGCCGAGGTTTTTTGCCGACCATCGGCCCGAGATGGGGACCCAAGATTGGGCCAATGTGTTCGTGAAGGTTCGTACTACACAGGTGGAAATACACAAAATAGGTATTCAAAAAATAAATAATAATTGATTGCGAGTATTTTGAGTATAAATGTTAATGGTCCTGCTTAGAATGAATACATATATTACATTTTTAAACATTATATTACGAATAAAATTTCTAACGCTACGAGGTTTCGAACCTACATCTATACCTGAATCTATCGCCTAGCAGTCGGGAGTCTTACCCATTACTCTATACCTACAGAATTGAGTAGTCAATGAACAAACCATCCTCATAAGGCACAGCTCAAAGCAGTTGAAAAAAAAAAAACAATTTTTTAGCTCTTTTTTCTAGCCCCGGGCTGAAACCCTTTAATTTTTCTTCAACACATTTTTTTTTCAACAAATTTTCCAAAAAAAATTTTGTTCCAAATTTTTGTTTCAATTTCTTTTCAACAAATTTTTTTCTTCAAAAATTTGTCTTCAAACAATTTTTTTTCAAAAATTTCTTTTTTAAACAATTTTTTTCAAACATTTTTCTCAAACTTTTTTTAAACAATTTTTTTGTTTCTAAATTTTTTTTTACGCTTACTTTGACTAATTTTTCTTCATGTAATATTTTGTTTTTTCGCGTTTTAGGCCATTTTACAACTTTTGATAATGACATGAAATGTAATTTTTAATGAGCGTTTAAAATTTGCATCGACGGAACTGACAAATTTTATCGCGTACCGCGAAAATTTTTTTAATAACAAATGTTTTTAAACCTTCGTGTAACGTTTTGCTTTTCAGGTGTTTCAGAGCTTAGAATTCTTTTCTTGAAAAAAAGGAAGTGTCTACGTGCACCGAAATTTCGGTACGAATATGGGTATGTCTACACAAAAATCCAGCTATTCGTACTCAAATTTCGGTCGCTTTGAAATAATGAACCCTAGTATATCCGACGGCCGACCCATATTTGGGCCGAGGTTTGACCGACCGCCGTGTCGAGTGCATCATGATGATTCGTACAAGCCAATGTTATGCCGATGGTCGGGCCATCTCTTGCACCGAGTCGGGCCGATCGTACTTTCACGGTCTTTTTGAAACAACGAACCAGAGTTTATCCGACGGTCTGCTCATACTCGAGCCAAGGTTTGACCTACCGTCGGGTGCATCACCTTGATCACCGATCATCGGGCCAACCTTCGGCCAGAGTTGAACCAAGCATACTGGTTTTGTCATTTTAAATCAAATTGCCAGAGTTCATCAGACCATCGGCCTTATGTTGCACCAAAGTTGGGCCGATTGTCGGGTGCAGTATGGTTGCTTGTTTTGGCCAGTATTGCACCGAACATCGGGCCAACCTTCCGCCAGAGTTGAACCAACCATACTGATTTGTCATTTAAAATCAAATTTGCCAGAGTTCATCAGACCATTGGCCTTACATTGGGCCAAAGTTGGGCCGATTGTTGGGTGCAGTAGAGTTGCCTGTTTTGGCCAATATTGCACCGATCATCGGGCCAGCCTTCGGCCAGAGTTGAACCAACCATACTGATTCGTCATTTCAAATCAAATTTTCCAGAGTTCATCAGACCATCGGCCTTACATTTGGCCAAAGTTGGGCCGATTGTTGGGTGCAGTAGAGTTGCTTGTTTTGGCCAATATTGCACCGATCATCGGGCCAGCCTTCGGCCAGAGTTGAACAAACCATACTGATTCGTCATTTCAAATCAAATTTGCCAGAGTTCATCAGACCATCGGCCTTACATTGGGCCAAAATTGGGCCGATTGTCGGGTGCAGTAGGGCGGCTTTTTTTGGCCAGTATTGCACGGATCATCGGGCCAACCTCCGGCCAGAGTTGAACCAACCATACTGATTTGTCATTTCAAATCAGATTTGCCAGAGTTCATCAGACCATCGGCCTTACATTGGGCCAAAGTTGGGCCGATTGTTGGGTGCAGTAGGGTGGCTTTTTTTGGCCAGTATTACACCGACAATTGGGCCAATCATCGGCTACAGTTGGGCTGACAGTCGACCTTTCTCCGGCTACCAGTGTCGTTAGCCAATGTTGGCCTGATAGTGGTTGTTCGCAATCCCCAAAGATGGTTCAACTTTGGTTACTAAACTTTGGCTGGCAAAGTAGGGCCGACCGTGGGCCGAAAGTAAATGTCTGGCTGCCGAGCTAAATTCGCACATGGGCTACAAAGATGAACTTTTAACCAAATGGTTGAATTTTCAGCAAAAAAGATAATTATCGTCGAAATAGTTGAATGTTATGCAAAAATAGATGAATTTTCAAGCCAAAGAAGACGAAATTGGTTGAAGATAGTTGACGTTTTAACCTGAAAAGTTGATATGTTAACACAATATTTACATTTTCAAATTAATAGTTGCTATTGAACCTACAAAGATGAATTTTCAACAAAAAAGATTAATTTTCTACCAAAAAAATGCATTTTCAACTGTTAACTTATTATAGTAAGTTAATAGTATAAAATATAAAGAAAAGTATAAAAAGTATAAAAAAGTAAAAAAGTTGAAACTTAAGTTTAATTTTCAACCCAAAGAGCTGATGACTTCTCAACGAAACATGTAATAGTTCATATTTCAAACAAAAAAGATGTTAATCTTAAATAAAAAATAGTTTAATTCAGCGAAATAGACGCATTTTCAACAAAATAGTTGGTTTATTAAATAAAAAAGATTAATTTGTAACCAAATCGTTGCATTATTGACCAAAAAACATTAAATTTCAGGCAAGAAAATTAATTTTCTACCAAAAAAGACGAATTTTTAACAAACTTTCAACGAAAAAGGTAAAATAATTTTTAATTTCAATTTAAAATGAAAAAAAATACTTCATTTTTGATTTATTTTATTATTATCTTAAATATGAAAAATATGAATATTCAACAAAAAATTGAAATGATATTTTCAGTGTACAAAATTAATTTTTAACAAAATTAACGAGTTAAAAAAAAATGATTTTTTAAAAAAATAATTCAAGATATCTTCTTATGAAAGTACAAAGTACCTCTCAGACCTGGATATCAATCCGAGCTACACTTCATCAAAATTTCATGATAATAGCTATTTTACTTTTCGAGATATGGTGAACAGAAAAAAGTTACACACACACACGGACATTAGAAAAAAATTTATTTTAGAGATCATGGGGTCGAATTATATCAAAATATGTCAAAAAAGTATAGTCGAAAATTTAGGTCATTACCTCGGTCATTACCCAGATAGCAAAGTGCGCGCACGGTGCGACACACCACGTTCGGATTTTCTCGCACGACGTGCGAGAGTGCGATAGTTGGCCCGACCATCGGTGTAATATTATCCAGTGCAATTAACCTTTCTGCTGCCGACCGTCGGCCCAACTCTGGCCCAAGGTTGGGTCGATGGTCGTTTAAGCTTTGGCAAATTGACTCTAAATAATCATAACACCACGGTCAGCCCGACCCTGGCCGATAGCTGGCCCGACCATCGGCGTAATATTATCCAATGCAAGTAACCTTTCTGCTGCCGACCGTCGGCCCAACTCTGGCCCAAGGTTGGGTCGACGGTCGTTTAAGCTTTGGAAAAATGGCTCTCAATAATCATAACAATACGGGCGGCCCGACCGTGGGCGACAGGCGGCCCGACCGTGAGCGATAGTCGGCCCGACCATCGGCGTAATAGTATCCAGAGCAAGTAACCATTCTGCTGCCGACCGTCGGTCCGACTCTGGATACAGCAGTGGGTTAGCCACAAGTCACCTTGATGCACCCGCCGGTCGGTCAAACCTTGGCCCGAGTATGAGCAGACCGCCTGATAAACTTTGGTTCGTTGTTTTAAAAAGACCGTGAAATTACGGTCGGCATGACTCTGCGCAAGAGATGGCCCAAACATCGGCATAACATTGGCTTGTACAAGTTATCATATGATGCACCCGACGGTTGGTCAAACCTCGGCCCAAATATGAACCGGCCGTCAGATATACTAGGGTTCATTATTTCAAATCGACCGAAATTTGGGTACGAATAGCTGTATTCTTGTGTAGACATACCCACATGTGTACCGAAATTTCGGTAAACGTAGACACTTCCTTTTTTTTTAGGAAAAAAAATTCGAAGCTCCATCTTCATGATAAATTGTAAATGTTCCGAAAAATATACATTTAATGTAATTCTTAATCGTTTTAAAATAGTCTGAAACACCCAAAAAGCAAAACGTTATACGAAAGTTTTAAAAAATTGTGATTGAAAAAATTGTCGCAGTACGTGATAAAATTTCTAAGTTCCGTCGATACAAATTTCAAATGCTCATTAAAAATGACACTTTATGTCATTATCAAAAGTTGTAAAATGGCCTAAAAAGCGAGAAAACAAAATATTACACGAAGAAAAATTAGTCAAAATGGGCGCAAAAAAAAAATGTTTGAAAAAAATTGTATAAAAAATTCTGAAAAAATGTATTGTAATCGGTTTGAATTATTTATTTAAAAATTATTTCATTTATATTCCCTTTAACAGGTAATTAATTTTACATCTATAGGGTGTCGCATAATAATAAAAAAATTAATGAGAAAAAAGAGTTAAAAAATTGTTTCTTTTCCACTGCCTTGAGCTGTGGCTTATGAGGATGGTTTTTTCATTGATTTTCAATTCTCCAGGTATAGAGTAATGGGTGAGACTCCCGACTGCCAGGCGATAGATTCAGATATAGATGTAGGTTCGAAACCGCGTAGCGTTAGAAATTTTATTTGTAATATAATGTTTAAAAATGTAATATATGTATTCATTCTAAGCAGGACCATTAACATTGATAGTCAAAATACTCGCCATCAATTATTATTTATTTTTTGAATACCTATTTTGTGTATTTTCACCTGTTTAGTACGAACAAACCCCCATCTATGAGGAAGCAATAATAAATCGACTAATCATCAATTGAGTAATTAATTAATTAATTACTCCGATGTGCAATTATCTGATCTCCTCGAATCTGCTTTTGTCTTTTGATAAAGACAATGAATACTGTTACAATATCTAAACTTGCGCAAAACATGGATCGATGAAATTTTTATTAGCTGATAAAATTTGAAAATGATATGATTTGAAAAAAAAAATGAAAAAAAAAGGATGAGGAAAATCGGTCAATATTCTCAATATTGAAGGTAATCTTAAATAAAATGCAAAATTGCCAAAACTCCCAACAGAAATAGAACGGGGTAACCGATTTTTTTCTATCTTCGTTTAATAGTCTCGTCATTATGTAATGAACCTGATGCAGCATATTAAAATTCAATTTCCTAATATTTTAATAATTAGCCATTTCGTTCAACCGGCTTGAATCGTGTAACTCTCCAACAATAGGAAGGTCTGGTGAGTTAGGCCGACCCCCTGGGTTCCAGTATCGCCGAAAAATTTCACGCTTTAACATCCTGCTGCGATCTTCAAATTGGGAGCGCCTGTTGTCGGTTCATCGTGGATACTTTCCCGGTGGCGGATTGCTCGTTTCTAGGCGCATAAATGAAGCACATTTTCGATTAATTAAAAAAAAAAAAAAACAAGACCATTTTCCAAAAAAAATGAGACTGACTTCTTGTGTATTATGCAACTAAGATTATGTGGTTGAAATATTACATCGAACAATTCATCCTTGTAGAAGGAAACATGTTATTTGTAATACATTGGCTAAAAATCAAGCCTGAGAAAGCGCCTTAAGTGCAAGAGAACTACGAGAAACTATGCACGTAAGAAAGCTAGATATTTTATGTGTACCTGAAAGAAAGAAAACGGGATCCGACATTAGAAAGATAGAAAACGGAGTGCTGAAAGGCGGACTTAAATTATCCCTGGCGGACCGGCCGAACGCAGGTATTACACTGCAGCGTAACGGTAGAGTAATGGTAAAGTAATGGTAAGGTAATATGGCATTACAACTGATAAAAGAAACAAAATAAATATGTAAACTGTTGCAATTATAATAATACGTTAAAATTTACTTATTTATTTATATTTATATTTAATTATTAAATGGTCATGTCGTAATTGCAACCAGTTTATTTTTCAGCGTTAAACAATAAAAAAACGAAGTTGTTGTCATTGAAGTCGGGCCCCTGCATATTGGCAACCCGCTTGAAGCCGCCGTTAGCAAACTGCCAACATGCAGGGGCTCGACTTTAATGACAGCAACTTCGTTTTTTTATTTTTTAACGCTGAAAAATAAACTTGTGGCAATTACGACATGACCATTTAACGTAAATTTTAACGTAATATTATAATTGCAACAATTTACATATTTATTTTGTTTCTTTTATTAGTTGTAATGCCATATTACTTTACCATTACTTTACCATTACTTTACCGTTACGCTGCAGCGTAACGCCTGCGTTCGGCCGGTCCGCCAGGGATGGTCAGCAGTAGATAGTGAATCACATGGTAGCCACGGAGTCGGTTTGATTATGAATAAGAGAGAAAGTCAGCATATCAGGGATAACAGATTTGTATCTCCTAGATTGTTGTGGGTTAGAATAATAGTAAACATCAAAAGATTATCTATTATAGCGTGTTACGCCCCAGTTGATGATGATACAAGCGGAGTAAAATACGCCTTCCGGGACACTTTATATGACACGATAAGTACTTGTGATCATGGTAAAAGGATCAGTCTACTAGAAGATTTGAATGAATGGGTTGGAGTCCAACGTCAGGGTGAAGAAAGAGTGCTAAGTAATTTTGGGGATCCAAGAATAAATGATAACGGAAAAAGATTAGTCAGCTTATGCTTAGAAAAGGGCTTATTTATTACAAATACTTGGTTTAGGCATAAAATTTTGCACATGTACACCTGGTGTAGAGGAGATAGTCACAGCATAATTGACTTCGTTATTGCGGATGAAAGACTAAGAGAGCTAGTAAAAGATACAAGGGTCATGAGGGGTTATGCATGCAATACTGATAATTAACTTCTTGTCTCCAGAATAAACTTAGGTCAGGGATAGAGAAAAAAAAGAACAGAAAAAAAAAGAAACAAACGTGAAATAAAGTTTGAGAATCTACAGAAACCGGAAGTGCGAATAGATTTTCAAAATAGGATAAACGAACGTATAGATGAGGCAACTTGAAAGGCGCTAATAAAGAATAAAGATATAGAGGTATATTTCTCGGCATATGTACCAAGCCTTACACGTCTCTTCACAGAACAAGTCCACCTCGTCTTGTCTTCAAAACCTGTCGTAAACCTTAGCCACAATCATCTCCGACTCCTAAATCTCGCCCCAGGCTGCCAGCGAAATATAACCGTCTCGAAGATGAACACAAGACGAGCGAAGACGAACTTAAAGACACTGTAGTGACGGGTAATAAGCTTAATGGAGTTTTCCCTAGCGGACCGGGTGAATGGAATGGATACACTACAGCGTATTCTTATAGTATCCACATAGTATCCTTTCTGTAACTTACAAAAAAAATCAATAAAAACAGCAAGATGAATATTTTAATTGTTGCAATTATGTTTCTATTATGATTCTTAAAATTGCCGTAATGACAGGTATTGTATTTTTTTTTTTTTTAACGCTGCAAAAAAACTATTGCCATTACTCCGTGACCTTCTAACAGCAATTTTAAAGTCTAAATGTATTCACAGCTTATCCACATCTATCCTTTTCTATCTGTTATGCAATCCCAAATCTTGTCTATCTTTTTTAATCCCTATATTCATATCTAATTGCATAATTTTCTATCTTTTTTTAAATGTAAGTCAGCCCTATCCTTCGGAATCACAGTCTTTATATCGACTTGAATCCTCCGCTTATCCACCTATATCCTTGTCTATAATTTAGTCAATACAAAATGTTGTCTATCTTTTTCAATCCCTATCTTCCTATCTCAGTGTATCCGTTTCTATCTATTTTTTCAAAATAAGTCAGACCTATCCTTCTGAACCCTATTTGTTCTATTCAAACGAATCACCCGCTTATACACCTCTCTCCTTTTCCATCCATTAGACAATCCCAAATTTCTTCTATCTTTTTTAATCCCTATCTTCCTATCTAATTGAAACCTTTTCTATCTTTTTTCAAATATAAGTCAGCCCTAACCTTCTGAATCCCAGACTTTCTATAGACACGAATCCTTCGCGTATCCACCTCTATCCTTTTCTATCCATTAGGCAATCCAAAATATTATCTATTTTTTTTAATCCCTGTCTTCCTATCTAAGTGAATCCTCCGCTTATCCATGTCTATACTTTTCTATCCGTTATGCAATCAAAAATCTTCTCTATCTTTTTTAATCCCTATCTTCCTATCTAATCGAATTTGTTCCTATCTTTTCTCAAATGTAAGTGAGCCCTACCCTTACGAATCCCAGTCTTTCTATTCAAATGAATACTCCGCTTAGTGCCGACAGGTTCCCGGTAGCTGGCTGACCATAAAAGTCAGACACAAGTGAAATAATTTGCACCATCCATAACTAGAGGGTCGGCAGATGCCTTTGCTGAGTTCGACTAGTAAGTCGTAAATTTAGGGTATATACACCCTGACTGGTTTAATACTATTTTGCGGGAGCTTGAAACTCGAAATATATTATCATTATAGAAACGGATAAGAATACTATATTTTTGAGTGGATTGGAATGGATAGAAATCAAAACGATATATCGTGGATAAAAATGGATAAGAATATTTAAATGCGGTATGGATTGAAATTGATAGAATTGAGAAGGAATTCCTATCCGATACTTTTGCCAGGGCAAGACATATTTATCATATTTATACAGGTAACTCAAAAGGATCATCACGTTTATGAATTCTCATTCTATTTATGCATGTCTTGCTGCAGCATCTAACAGCTCAATAACGTTTACGTTAATTATGTCTCGTAACGTCATGATTACATGACAGCAGAATTCTATAAGTTTTATTAGGTTATGTTATTCCTTATATCTTTCTCCACCTGCCACCATGATGCTTCCCACTTTCACAGATTTGACTACTTTCGCATACGACTTTCATTTTCGAATGCCTTTAACCCACTCGTTGCAAAGTATTCGAAAATTTTCGTATACGAAACCGAACGAACGACTCGAGAATACCGATTTCATACTACTCGACTATTTTTGTATACGAAAAACCGTCGAGTGAACTCAAGAATAGCACCCCAGGTATCATACGCTACCCTGACACAGCCTTAAGCCCGAAATTTTTAATTTTTTGAAATTACAATATCAACACGTGCCACCAGCCACACGAAAATCCAATATATTAACATGGGAAAATTTGGAATTTTCGAAAAATTGGTTTGATACTTCAGCGTTTGATCGAAAGTTGCCAATTTTTTCAGGGATACTTCGAATATTCCTCATGACTTGTTAAACATTTTTTAATTGTTTGTAAAAAATAATCGTATTTGCATAATCGAGCCAGTGATGTCCACTTTTTTCTAAAATTGGTATCCTAGGCTACTCATTATTGAATACTTACATAACTTTGATAATTCTCTTCTAATGTTTACCAAATTTCTATTTGATTAAACAATTTTTATTTACTGAGGCAGTTTTTTTCGAAAAATTTAAAAAAGTAATATGAAATAGAACACATAAAATGATTTTTCTGACTGTATAGTCTATAGGAAGAATATATTAACGATTTTTAATTGTTTAAACGAATTGAATTTGTTTAAACAATTATTTTTCCAACAAATTTTTTTTTCACATTGTATTTTCTGAATTAAACATAATATTCAATGATTTTAAGGAGTGGTGAATTCTGCTAAAAAATTTGTGTCATTGTTTAAACAATTGGTTATTGTTTACTTTAAAATTTCCTTTCAGTTGAATATGGATGGTTTACATACTTTTTGACATTCTTTCTATACACTATAATACTATACAGTCAGAAAAATAATTGTAAGTGTTCCATTTTATATCATTTTTTTTAAGTTTCCAAAAAAGAACTGCTTGAGCAAATAAAAATTATTTAATAAAATATAAGTTTGTTGAACATTAGAAGAAAAGTATCAAAATTATGTGAATATTCAACAATAAGTAGCATTGGAGAACAACTTGAGAAAAAAGCTTTTGGAAAAAAATAATTGTTTGAATAAGTTACAATTATTTATACAATTAAAAATTATTCAACCAGTCATGGTGGATATTCAAATAGTCCATTAGTAATTATTTTTTTTGAAAAAGAAGGCGGAAAATGCTGAAAATGTGCGATAATTAGTAAAAATGTAGTTTTTTAATTTTTGGGTCATATTTGGGGCGTAATGGGGGGGGGGGGGCTAAAATGAAAGTTATTGGTATGGTTCTATTTCCCAGAAACTGCTCTTCAATTTCACGGCTGAGAGGATTATGAGATATGTTTTTTACTCACTTACACTGATAAAAATGTTTGTTTGAGTCAAACACATTATTTCTTTGATATAGGGTCAAACAAATGTTTGTTTGCTTCAATTACATTTTTTGTTTCTCCTGATTCATTTGGTTGAAACAAATTTGTGATTAGTTTAAATAACTATCTTGTTTAAATTGAATATATATTTTTTATATCAATTATAGAATTTTTTAAAGTGAAGTAAATCTTTTTCGTTTTACACTTAACCTCAAAATTGAGTTTCTTTATGAACATAATGTATAAGCTCGGCCATATGTTTCTTGTTAATCATAATTATCGTTATATATATAGAAGCAGGAACACTTATTCAATCCGAATGTTTACTTCAGTTTAATTACAAATTATGCTTCTCATTTCCGAATTAAAAAATCATAAAGTAGAATAATGAGAAATGAATCAGAGTTAGACATTTTAATTGAACATAATATGAGTGTTCCTGCTTCTAAGTATACAGCGATAATTACAATTTATAAAAAACATTCTCGATTTCATATATCATCTTTATGAAGAAAGGAGGTTAGAAATGAAAAAGACTTACTCACCTGCAAAATCTTCAATTATATCCAAAATGTAAAGCGCCGAAATTCAAGTAGTTCTAACACTAGAGATATTGCGTCCATTTTTCAATTAATTTTAAGTTTTCTAGTAAATCAGAACCGTTAGAATCACACAACACTAAAAAATAAACAATGCCATCAAATCAATCAAAGGATAAATCAATTTAGAATTTAGGTTAGTACCGCAGGGAAACCTGCCGGCAGCGCCTTAGCACGCCTAGCGGCATTTTGTAGCACTGCTGTTCATTATATTTTTTGTTTGAATCAAATAAATTTTTTTATGAATTCAAATAAACAAATTTTGAACACATACATTGTTTAATAAAAGCCAATTTTTTGTCTAAATCAAACAAATTGTACTAAACAAATTATTTGTTTCAATCAATAAGGCAAATATTTTACATTTATTAAAATTAAATAAACCTTTTTTCAATTGAAGCAAAAAATTTATTTCTTTCAATGATATAAATTCAAAAAAGTTTTCTTGTTTGATTCAAACAAACATTTTTCTGAATGTAGTGGTGTGTGCTTTACTGGAAGTAATTTGTCAAATTTTATTTTTTTGTTTTTGAGTGGAAAGATCTTTAATCCTTTGGGATTGATTAAATGATATGCGGTCCAATGTCGGGATCATTCGATCAAATATGGTGAGCACGGCAGTCGACAAAGAGGTCCAGTGTGCATGGCGTGGAGGTTGCAAGTCATGTCGGCGTCGCTTTCGTGTAATTGTTTCGTCACACATGTTTGTGTTTCCTCCCGGCCAAAACTTATTTGGCTGGGCAGTAAATTTTTCGAACTTTTTTTTCTGTATATATTTTCTTCCGAAATTTATAATGCGAAACAAAAATTGTGATAAAAATCAAGTATGTCAAAAACATTATTTCTCGACGTTGATTTACCAATCGCTCGCGTGTTAGACCCATTATTTGTCGAGTGCATGGCGAGGCTTGTAAATCTAGCCTAATTATGCCAGGGCTGTTTCCCGGCACGCGCGTGCGGGCACGACGTGCGTCGCATATGCGGTTGCATTGTAAGGGCAGTGTGCCGACACGCTATGTCGACACGAGGTGCGACGCATATGAGATTACATGTGTCGGCATTTTCGCCATCACAACGTGTCGACAATTCTGCACATCGTGCACGCACCATGTGGGCTCAGTGTCGACATTTTGCTATCTCGGGAAAGCCGTTATAACATAGGGTTTGCAGTTGGTTTTCAACAGTTTCAAATTTTCTCATGAGAGAATCTACAATACTTAATCTGGTATGCTGTGGGTATGCTATAGGAAGTGGGCACGGAAAAGGGGGGGGGGTATCCTTATATTAGAGTTGGATCTCCTTATACTACTTCGTGGTCTCGACGATGCCTGTGATTAGCCAGAGCGCCCCACCGTGGAGACTGGTCGAAACCTGTTTGGCCACTCAAGTACACAAACAAACAAGTTGATAAAGCAATAAGAAAATACACTCAAAAAACAAGTCAACCCAACCTACTAAACCCGGTAATAAGCGTTGAATTCAGAAGAATTAAAAATTTGTATTCCTATGAATACGCTATTTTTCTTCCGTCTAAAAATCCCCCAACGGGAAAAGAAAAAGTGCAAATCCTATTCCTCTCAATCGACTTAGTTAAATTTAACGGAAGCGTATTACAAAGGATTAATAAGTAGAAGAAGCAGGCCCGTAGAGAGGAAAACCGGGCCCGGGGAGAATCTCCCCGTCACCCCCCTCCCCCCTCGTCAGGCCTAAGAAGAATGTAAAAAAAGGAATAGAAAAGCTTAAAATAATTTCACTTAAAAACGATAGGTTGAATTGAAATTTATGGATTGTTTTCTCATTAATAAATATTTTGTATTAACCCGAGTAAAAGAATTTTAGTCCTATTTCAGACCTTTAAATGTAGGTCTTAATAGGCTTTAGACTACGAAGCAGATACCAGATTTGTGGTATTTGTTGACATTACAAGGTTATACAGGGTGTCCCAGGAGTATTGTCGTTCCTTGTAATAGCGGATAGGAAAGAAAAATTGAAATCGAAAAGTCCGGAAACATTTTTGGGTCCGGTGCATATTTAGGGTACTACAGGGCATTGAAATTGCATGTAGGTGAACATCTAGTTGCAAGTGTGCATGCGACTCCGAAAAGCAATTTCTTTTACGGCGGTAACTTCACCTTGCTTCGTGCATTAAAAAAAATGCGATTACGAATGTGTTTTTCTGTTTAAATCGGATGGGCTCGAGTTTTATCGAACCGCAAAATATCTTTGCAAAAAATCAATTCTTTTATTTAAACATGATCCAATCATTCGTCACCGGTGGGCTACAAGAGCTGTCAACAGATTTTTCTTTACAGCCCATATGAAATGCTTGCACATTTTAAAAGCCATTTTTTCAAAACTAGCTGAAAAGCGCATATTACCGCTTGGGAAAATGAGGCTCCCAGTTCTAACATTTTATTTTAATGTACATGGACGTGAATTTAGCCACGCTTGGCGTAAAGCGCTATGCTCTATCTTTTTCACTAAAACGCGCACATATAAGGAGACAATGTATTGCATTTTACGCCGAGCGCAGCCAAATTCACGTCTATATAGATAGAGTGTTCGAAACATTTTACTGCGTCTGCGCAAGTGCGCGATGTTCACGTCTGCTTTTTGCTCGATTCGGCATTGTAATCCTTACTAAACGGGGAGTGTTCAGAGGGTTAAAAGTCAATAAGACCGACAACGGGAAACGTGAACGTTACCGTCAGTTTGTTCTTCTTCTAAAATATGGCTTCCGTCAAGCACATGAATATTCAGTAAATATCTATAGGTAGATACTCCAATCTTTATGAGAAATTGGATTGATCTTTTTTGTATTTTATCACTATTTATTATTTACTACTATTTTTTTTACTATGAGAAGTTGTAGGCTCCGGAAAATACGATCACGGTTCCTTAAAGCAACCAATCCCGACGCAGCTGGAACGCGTAAGTCATCCGATTCTGCTCCTTCTGTCCTAGAAGGTAAGCAAGAGCGGGAAATTTACGCGAGATAACATCGGGCAACACTGTTCCTTGGAGTCAGGTCTCTAGCCTCGTATGACCCTACGCGGCAGACGGGACAGTTCGAGATGAAGGTTTCACCTCTGGATACTTTTTTAGAGCTACCAATCTTTGTAGAATGTTATGAGGAACAGTGTTGATGGACCAGATGAAGTGATCCCAGAAGAACAGCCTTTTGCATCCGGTTCGCGATGGAATGAGCCTGACGCTGGCAAGCCAGAATCTTGTTGAGTTGGATAATAAATGAAGCTTTCATACCTTCAAGACAGCCGATTATGAGAACTACAAGACGGACTGTGTAGCCTTGGTACAGCCTGCTCAGCTCGAAAAGAAGTGCTTGATATTTCGCCCGTTTTTCTTCCTCCTTTGCCGTGATATTACCATCGGCTGGTGCCGAGAATTCAATCACGTAAATGATCTTGTTCCTCAGATCTTGGAGGACAATATCAGGCTTCGTAGCACTGATACGTTGAGTGGTGGAGAATGAGAAATTCCAGTAGATCTTACACTGATCTATGTACCCGTATCGTGCATATTTTGAGCATCCACTGAGCACATGGCCAAGTGTTTCTGGCTCTTGCTTGCACGCTCGGCAGTTGGTATTGCCTACAGGTACATTCATTATGCGCTCGCGGTAAACTAAGGTGTCTATAACGCCGTCTTGACAGGCAAAAAGAAATCCCTCAGTCTCCGATTTTAATCCAGCAGACTTGAGAAACATGTTGAACAGGCCCATTGAGAGCTCCTCTCTACGTATAATGCCGTAGAATTTACCATGAAGGGGCTTGTCAGCAAGTTCTCTTAGTAGAAGCGTATGTTCTGCTTGCTGTACACGACTTTTGAGCACCAAAGGTGTTAGTGATGCTAGGCCATGTGTAGTGTCGCTGGACTCGAATGGGAGGCCAAGCTCCTCTGCGGCCCTATCTGCGGCACGGTATAGAAACGCCGCAGCATTAACGACTTCATGTTGATGTACGAGGCGCATAAGAGAATCTGTGCTATTTAGAAATGAGCAGGCTGTAGCCAGAACCGTTCTGCGATGAAGACACTCTAAGCTCAGCAAGCATCTACCCCCTTTATCTCGAGGGAGGTATATTCGAGGTACTGAAGATCTATGATGATGACTACGGTGGATTGTCATCATCTTGCGTGTGCTTCGGTCAAGTTGCTTCAACTCATCGACGTTCCATTTTACTGCACCAAATGTGTAGAGCAGTATAGGAACGGCCAGCATATTGGTCGTCTGGATCTTATTCTTTCCAGATAATTCGGAAGCCCACATTTTTCTGAGAATTCGGCGATACCTTTTTCCAAGGGCCGTTTTTAACACACGCACATCTTGGGTTTCCGCTTGCGGTATTCCAAGATATGTATATGCTTCTCCAATACCAAGATGTTGAATGGTATTTCCGCCTATGAGTTGGACATCCTGATCGTGACGCGATGATGTAGTTTCTAGTCTTCCTTGGTGTAGGTGGACGCAGGCACACTTGTCCAGTCCGAAGCTCATGCCAATCGCTTTAGAATACCTATTTACCGCCTCCACAAGGATGTTAAGGTCCTCTTTCCAGGAAGCAAAGAGTTTAAGGTCGTCGATGTAAAAAAGGTGGTTGACCTTATATTCTCTTTTGTTCGGCGAGCCACATAGGTATCCAGAGCTTTTGCCTCGGAGCACAATAGATAGAGGCAAGAGGGAGATGCAGAAAAGTATTGGACTTAGAGAGTCTCCTTGAAAGACCCTCCTCTTATATGTGATATAGCTTGTAGTCACTTGTCTTTTGTCAGATGTTATGACAAATCTTGTCCGCCACAAAGCATAAGCTCTTTTATGCATCTCACTATTTTTGGATGCACCTCCAGGCACTCAAGGAGCTTAATAAGTAGCTCATGGTTCGTGTTATCGAATGCCTTACGGTAGTCAATCCAAGCCATGGACAGATTGCGTCGATACCTGATCGAGCCCTGGGTAATACACCTGTCTATTGACAGGTTCTCCCTGCAACCTGCCAGACCTCTCTTGCATCCACGTTGTTCAACTATTGCACTCCACACCGCCTCGACAGATGTTAATATCCTCTCTTTGAGGATGCCAGTGAATAGCTTTTAGCTGGTGTTTAAACAAGCTATGGGCCTGTAGTTCTTTAGACTTGACAAATCTCCGGTCTTAGAGATCAATACCGTGCGTCCTTCCATTAGCCAATGCGGGACAGGTTGTTCTCCGTTTAAGAAAGTAGTAAATATACGAGCTAGATGTTGTTGCGTAGAAGTAAACTTCTTCCACCAAAAGTTGTTGATTTTATCTGGCCCTGGCGCTGTAAAGTTCTTAGTTCTAGCGATAACTTTCTTCACTTCTTCAGCAGTAATTAGTGGACACTCTTTCTCTGGACCTTGTAACCCTTGCCTTTGGCAAGGGTTACGAAAGAGTGATATATCTGAAGCGTCTAAATTTAGCTGATAAGTATCTCCATATACTTGGTCCCAGAAGACTTGAATCTCTTCCCGACTAGGCGGATTTTTAACTGCACGTGACGTTTTATTGAACAGACGGGAAGGATGAGTAGAAAAGGCGGCATTCTCCTGAATCCACTTTACTCGCTGTTCAAGGCGCTGTTTCGCTATTGAAAGAGATCTTATTTTTTGCGTCCAATGCTGCTTGATGGTCAACAGTTTACACTTGTTCAACGTGTGATTTGCTTTCCTTAAGTTTCGAGCAAGTGCCCTAACTTTTGGAGTGCATTTTTTATTCAATGTTACATATGTAGCTAATCACGCACTGAATATTTGACGCATGCCTTTTCGCCGTTCCAATTTTGAACTGAAGCTGTGCAATATGCTCGCGAGTCTTACTCTGACGTACTGAAGTATCGTTACTTCTATTGTCGCTAAGCAGGGAGACCGCCTTCTAGTATACTACACCGTTCAGATTCCAGATATTAACATCTTCGGGGAGAAAATCGGGGAGAGCAGTATTAGCTCCTTCTTTGCCAACAGGTAAGGATGTCCCTCCTGAGTTGGTCCGACCATTTAAATCGATGTTCTCGCGTTTGTCCGGGGCCATTGCCTGGTCGTCGCGTCGCCTCGGTTTGGTCCTATTGCCACTCCCAACTGAACCATGGCCTCCATCCGAGAGAGGCCTATGGTGACCCTTACTATTATTTACTATTATTTACTTCCTATCGATACATCGCTTACTGAACACATTTTCTCTGCGTAATATTTTTTGCGCTAGGCGTAGTAACGGATAGACAGCCATTTTACCGACTGAATAAGGCTTTCCTACGTAACGCTAAAAAACTTAACATAACATAAAATAACTGCAGACCTACAATTTTCAGATGAAACCAAACCAAACGAATTGATGTACTCGGGAAGATCTTTTGAACAGAATGGGATTGCAAAGTTTACATTTTAGCGTCAAATTGGCTTTAATACAGAATGAAAAATTATGTTTTCTTTGAAATCTGATCCTATTTTCACAAATTATGTACAATTAGTTCCCTAGGAACTTTTCATGAATAAATACAAAATACAATTCTGACGCAATAAAATTGTATATGAGGAATTTTAATTCCCGTTTAATTTAGAAGGCCAGAATGGATTGTACTTTAATTTTTTTCTATTACCTTTAGTTATGCAGACCTTCCAAGGCATCTAAAACTTATAACGCAATAACATACAAACGCGAGGGATAAGAACTGTGAAGGCAGTGGTGTAGCCAGGATTTCATAAAGGGAAGGGTTTTGAAAGCCTGAACAGAAAGTACGTTAAAACTTACAGGGAAAAATAAGGACAATTTAAGACATCAAATTTATAAATGTCATATTTATCATCCTTGTAGAAAAAATTGTTTCAAGACCATGAAAATTCTACATCATTTTCTTTCTACATATTTTCAATTATAGAAGACTTCATTCCTAGTATCATTAAGCTTTTGTTTTCATGAAAAAACGAATTTTCAGCCAATTCACTGCTCCTTTTGGCTTCTTTGCTTTTCAATACCACGAATATCTCAATTTTCATAAAATATGGAATAAGTTTACGTGGACAGAGGAGTCAGGGGGGGGTCGTAAAAAGTCCAAGTTTGTCCACAAGGGAGGGGGGCAAAGTGATGAAAAATTGTCCAGGTGGTATATGGACAGCCTCTAAAAGCGCGCTCTTCCATTTCAGACCGATTAAAGAAGAATCTAGGGTTTGAAACGAATTATTGTATTTTATTATATAATATATATCATAATTATTATATTATTCCTAATACAAAATTTATTTTCAAAATTTTTACTTAATATCCCTGCTGGAAGTAATCGGATTGAAACCTTATCCATTTTTATCCGCCATCTATCCATGAGTATCCGTTTGAATACTTTTTTCATACTCTTCAATCCGTTTGTATCCGTTGGATATCCATCTATCCTTTTGAATAATAATCTTATCCGGTGTAACTAAACATTTTAATCCTTCTGTATCCGTTTTTCTGTATTACTATCCGTTTTTATACTTAAACGTTTCAATACTTCATTTTTTATCCGCGACTCAATCCTTATCTATCCGCCAACTACTTAGATTTGATCTCGTCACGTATCCCGGATTAAAAATGTATCCGTTTCAATCAATGTTTATCTTCTTTAATCTGTTCTCTGAAAAATGTATACTCTATCCGTTCTAATCCATGAATCTCTATCCGCAACCCTATCCTCGTTTGTCCGGGACCTACTTTGACATTTCTTAATATCTATCACGGATAGGATACTCATCCGTGCCAATCATTATCTATCCTCTTTAATCCGTTCTTCACAAAAGCTATTGCCTATCCGTTCCAAACCATAATCTCATATCCGTCACCCTGTCCTTTTATATCTGCGACCTACTTTGACATTCCTTGTTAACTATCACCGATAGAATACTTATCCGTGCCAATAATTACTTATCCTCTTTAATCCTTTGTCCACAGAAAGAATTGGCTATCCGTCCTGATCCATAGTTTTCTATCCGTCACCCTATTTTTGTATATCCGTGACATACTTTGATTTTTCTCGTTATGTAACACGGACAGAAACTTAATCCGTGCCAATCATTACTTATTCTCTTTAATCTGTTCTTCACAAATTTAATTAGAAAAATGATTGATTGAAACGGATAGGCAATATATTTATATTTCCTAGCCGTTTCAATCCATAATTTCCTATCCAGCAACCTATCCTTTTCTATCCGCGACCTACTTAGACTTTCCTTGTTATCAAGCACGGATACGATACTTATCTATGCCAGCCAATACTTATCCTCATGAATCTTTTCCCCACAGAAGGAATTGGCTATCCGTTCTAATCCATAATGTTCTATCCGTCAGCCTATCCTTATCTCTCCACGACCTACTTTATTTTTCTCGTTATGCAACACGGATATAATCTTAATCCGTGCCAATCATTACTTCTTCTCTTTAATCCGTTCCCCGAAAACTATATTTCCTATCCGTTCGAAGCCATCATTTGTTCTATCCGTGACCCTATCCTTTTCTTTTCGCGAACTACTTTGACATTCCTTGTTAACAATGACGGATAGAATACTTATCCATGCCAGTCAATATTTATCCTCATGAATATTTTCTCCACAGAAAGAATTGGCTATCCGTTCTAATCCACAATTTTCTATCTGTCACCCTATCTTTGTCTATTTGCGACCTACTTTGATTTTTCTCGTTATGTAATACGGATAGAATATTAATCCGTGCATTATAGTTTGCACTGCAGATACATATGGATAGAATTTTTTTTTATTCAAACTGATACTCGAGGGTAGAATATTATTAGTTCAATACAGATTCAAAAGGATAGACGCGGATAGATTATTACTAATTGAAGACTGATTGAAACGGATAGATATGGATAACATATTTTCACTGGAAGACGGATTTAAACGGATGGATATGGATAGACTATTTTTAGTTGAAGATGGATTAAAAAGGATACAGAAGGATAGAATATATTTGTTGAGGACGGATTAAAACGGATAAATAGGATACCATCTCCACGGATAGATAAGGATAAAAAAGTTCGGACTGAAAGGGATAGGGGCGGATTAAATTCCACTCCACGTATTGAGAATTATTCAAACGGATGAAGATTAAAAAATCTAACAAAGGATAGAACATAATAGAAAAGGATGCAAAAGACTCATTCAAATGGATACAAAATTTCTAGGCGTTTGAATCCCCTAATTCCTATCCGTTTAAATCTATTTACTTCCAGCAGGGATTACACTCGCAGTATATTAAAACATATATGGTACAGTAAGTGGGCGGTTAAATAAATATGCTTGTCCCACCACGAGGGGGGGGGGGGGTGTCTAACACTCAAAACCCCCGCCTAGGTTACGCCACCATGTGAAGTTAGGCGTAAACAATGAAAACATTTCAAACTGTATTGTTTTCTGTGTAATATATATATATATATATATATATATATATATATATATATATATATACCATTAAACCATTTCCCTTTCAGGGTAGGCGTGACACTACCCGATTCGGGTAGTGTTTCTAGGTTTTTCTTGTAGTTATAAATAACCACAAGTGTGGGCTCACCACACCCACGATGTGCCAACAGCACTCATGTCAGTATTCTTGAATGGTCACCCATCCAAGTACTAACCGCGTCCAACGCTGCTTAACTTCAGTGATCTGACGAGAACTGGGGTTTTCAGCGTGGTATGGCCGTTGGCCGTTGGTAATACTGTAATATAAAGCTACATGTCATACTTTCAACCTCTTTCTTGTAACTTGTGTTTCAAACACGAGATCCTCAGTGTAAAAACTTACCCCAGAAGAGCAGATTCCTCGGCACTGGCAGCGGCTGGCATGTTGTTTCTGTCCCTAAAACAAAATGGCGGCGAATAATCACACAACTGGCCCTAGCGACTTAGCTAATTTTACCAAATTCTTTTTAAACACTACGTAATATCTGCAATATTGAAAACCGCTTTAGCTAGAAAAGCGACGTAGCAATTTTGGTCAAACCATTACATTGTAGTGTATATGCCGTAGGCATTAATAAGTTCTAGGCAGTCGGCCGACTGCCTAGGGATTCAGCCAACTGCCGGCGTTCAGAATAATTTGAGACGATATCTTTACCTGGCGTCCAAGTGCCTGGTTTCTTGCGGCATTAAGAAGAATACTCAACCAATCTTCTAAACGCCTGACGCGTTTTAGGCAATTAGAAGAAACCAACCGTAGAGTATTAAAACACACATTAAATAGCTGTCTAATATTTGATTGTCAATTATAATAATTGTGTAGAAATTGTTGATGTGAGTTGTTGGCTTTAGGGTCAGATGAATTGAAACGAATTAGGTTGTTTCAAACGTTTTGGCACACCATGGTGGCCCTCATCAGTGAGTTTTATTAAATATGTGAAAAGTACATAATATATTGTAGCTACGCAGTTTTACAATTAGAAGTATTATTCATTGGTTAATATCTCAGTTGTGAAATTACAAAAATTATTTAATTAAAAAAATTTGATTGCATTTAATTCTATTAATAACTATTAGTAAATATTGCAGTATTATTAAAACATGCTTTTATTTTAACAAAGTACAATTGATGAAAAAACAATGACAACGTAGTCGAATGTAGTAGAAACATTTTTTTCCCCCACAAATCTTAACAACAAAATTTCTTCCAAAAGTTGTCAGAAAACATTGCAATCGAAAAATACTTTTAAAAACATTTTTTTTTTTGCCACAATGGTGGCCCACACAATGGGCCACCATTGTGTGCCGAAACGTTTGAAACAACTTAATTCGTTTCAATTCACCTGAACCTAAAGCCAACAACTTACATCAACAATTTCTACACAATTTAATTTTTGAGGGTCAATACAATCCCCCAACGATAATTTTAATAATCTTAATAATTATGATAATAAAAATTAAAAGAAATTATCTACTTTGAATACAAGGAGAATTGTTCATTTTTTAGTAAATGGCTAAATTTCTCATTCAAAGTATACCATTTGAACTCTGACCACACCTTTTTCCTCAAATTTGAACAATTTAACTGTTTCGGATTGTACATTGTACAAGGAAAATCGTAAAATCGACTATTTTACGTTGTAATATTCATTAAATACAACGAAAAATGCGTTCAGACTAGAATTTAGATTATGTATGTTAAATGGTAAATTTAGCCATTTACTTTTTTCCGTGACGGAATTGCAAAATAGAAATAAAATGTTTACCTTCGAAACCTGTAAAAACATGACCTTAAATAAAAATATTTTTAAATATATGACATAAAATCATTACTCTTATTATTTTGTAAAAGTATATTTCATTAATTAGATGAATAAAAAAATAACAATAAAATGTTATAAAGCCAGTTAATGTGCGTTTTAATACTCTATAGCTAGTTTCGTCAAATTGCAAAAGTGCATCAGGCGCTTGGAAGAATAGCTGAGTATTCTTCTAAATTCCTAAATAAACCAGCCACTTGGACGCTAGGTAGAGATTTCGTCCCAAATTCTTCTGAACGCCGGTAGTCAGCTGAATGCCTAGGCAGTCGGCCAACTGCCTAAAACTTCTGAATGCCTCCGACATAAATATTGCCATTTTTAAATTGAAAGTACTGTCTTGCCCTTGTGGACGTTTGAGTGTCATGTGCTAACAGTGTATTAGGAACCCTTGCACCTATTTAGACTGTCCCGAAGAATAAGTCACTAACCAATTTTCCCGAAAACAGAGCGTATCAACTGTATTATGCTTCGCTAGCGTGTCGTATCTCCATTTAAAAATACATAGAGATACGACACTCTAGCGAAGTAAAATACAGTTGATACACTCTGTATACGGAAAACTTTGTTAGTGACTTATTCTTCGGGACAGTCGATTTCAACTTTATTACACTATAATGTGGTTTTTATATATTATATTATATTGAAACCTTTTGCTTCGCGGAGGACCTTTCCGCTACAATATTTTCCTTAAGAGAATAATTTTTGTATTTAACTAGGAAATCATATTAAGGAAGCAAAAATACCAGTTTTTCATGGAACACATACTGACAACTTCTTTTAGAAGAACAAAGTCATTTTTTTATTCCTTGACGTAAAGGTCTTAAAAAAAGTTAATCATTTACTTTATAATGACAACAAATATATATATTCAGAAAGCAGCTACGATTCTCATAAGATTGAAAAATTTTGATAAATAAAAATTTTACATAGTTCAAGAATTCGTCATTTAAAGTTGTGTGTACAAAAAAGATGGATGTTTAAGTAAGTAATTTTTTTCCGCAAAAACATTTTAAATTATACCTGATACAGCTTCTTGAATATGGCTTTGCCCGAACATGTATATGTACAATTAAATGTAATTGCAAAGAAGTAAATTCAGTTAAGGGTCCTAAAGATACCTCTTACGTTTCTGTAATATGAATAAGCTTGTTGTCACTCTATCCCGTCTAAAGACAACAAAATTAAGCAAAGCAGAATGCAAGTACCCAAAGGTGTTAAACATGCAAAGAAGCACAACTTCATGTACCGTCTAGCTTACCTTTCCGGCTTGCTTTTCGCCCAGGCATGAGATCGATAGTCTTGATGTCAGCTTCCGGTCCTAAAGTCCGTCTATACTTGACGTAAAATAAATCGTTGTTGACTAGTAGTATATAAAAGAGTGTCTCAAAGTTTCTAGAAACAGTTTGAACCGTTTCACTAAAACGTTTTTTTGAAGGTGTAAAAAATTACGTTTTTAAGAATTTCTGGTTTCCGATGCTGCGTAGATAAATACCCAGCAAACATGGTTATATAATAGTTATGTAACTGTTAAATAACAGATTGTAACATTTTACATGACTGGTGAGTCACAGATGACTCATATCTGTGGCGCAAAATATCACACTCTGCTCTGTAACTCTATAACATAAGTTTTGTAACATGCACGTAACCATTTTATAACAGTGTTATGTTACCACTTACGGAACGGCAGTTCAATGATAAATTTGCGAAAAATGATTTTATATATTATCACTGAACTTAATTTATTTTTTAAATTACACAATTGCACGCACAGTCACTTACAAACATAATCGCACGCTCAAACGCTTTGAAAAATCAAACCCGCTGAGGATTCAAACCCTACCCAAACAACCTAAACCTAAGCCTATAAACCTAATGTACCACATGCTCTAGCCAACGGACCTAATGAATCGCTTAGATCTTGTCGAGAAAATCTCAGCCAAGCTTTTTCGCTGAAAAGCCTGAGCTAATGGAGGAATATATTTTTTATTTTCTTATTTTTCCTTGTTACACACTTTATGAATAGGTGGATTTAAAAACGTTTGATTTCCCGGGATGATAATCACTTTTTCATAAAAAGGGTCAAATTTTCCAAGTGACCCCGCCTAAAATTTTATTGTCGCGTATCTTATTCAAACTCCGCCAGATTGTAGTGCTAGTGGACACGTCTTAAAACTCTGTAAAGGGGGCGCTCCTAGTATAGCGGGCTCTGAAGATGTATGGGCCCGAATTTTCGATGATTCATCCCAACCGCTAACATTCAATTGTACATAACTCCTGATAAAGTTATCCAATTTCACTTTTTTATGAGGGTTTTGGAAAGGTATTTCAGGTTACAACAAAAATATTCATTATACAATAAAAAAATTATTTCACCTTGGTTTTCCATTTTAAAAAACATTTTCGAGTTTTTCTCCAAATGCGGCATTTTTTAACCTTTTTTAAGTAAGCCAGAAAAGAAGCTTGATTTTTTCTCTTGAAAAATATCCCAAAACGAAAATGGGATGGAAATTATTGGTTGAGAGGTAGAGGCCATAAGAGTGCGAGAGCCCTGCGCCAACTAGCCGCAGCGCTACCACGCGTGCTGTAGTGTCTCAGTGGTTCTAATACTTAATAAAAATGATTTTCTTGTTTACGTGTAACCAAAATTTTATTTTATTTATTTTGAGATGCTTTTGATGCTTTTGAATTTTGAGCCCGCTTGCCTCTCACGTTTCGGGGTATTTTTTGGTATTAATCTCCTTGACTTTAATAATTTGGAGTGCTTATTTATGTGTGTCTATTTGCCTTTCACATTTTGGGGTGGTTTTCGATGGGCGTCTCCTTGCTGTTTACATTTCGGGGTGCTTTTTAATTGGAGTCTCCTTGCCTTTCACATTTCGGGTTAGTTTTTGATGTGAGTCCCCTTGCTTCTCACGTTTTGGGGTGTTTTATGGTGTGAGTCCTCTTACCTTTCATAGTGGTACTTGAAAAATTATTTTTTTTTAATGTAACGTTCACTTTGATCCTCGCTTCGCGATCTTTCTCTTCGGGAAGATGTCATGCTGTGGAGATTACGAATATTTCTTCAAGGTCATTTCCGCAGAGGATACAAAAGAATGGTATTTTTGTACACTCAGAAAAAAGTTTGGTTGATTCAACAAAAATTTGGTTGAATCAAACAAATAAATACATTGCTATATGGTCAATCAAATGTTTGGTTGATTGAACCAAATTTTTTGGTTAATAAAGTTTGGTTGATTTTAATAAATATTTTGGTTGATTGTAATAAATATTTTGGTTAATTCAACTAAATTTTTTTGTTAATTCAACAAATATTTTGGTTGTTTCGTTCAATCAAAATGTATCTAGATCTTGACTTTTAAACAATTGTATTCTAGGACAAAAGCTTTTGATAAGCATCACTTGCAGCATTAGAAGTCTGAACATTCACCCAATTTGACAGAAAGGCTTTTTCCATACGAAATTGTGTGGGGTTTTTTCATAACTTATGAATTTTGAGGTTGGATTGCCTGCACCGGTGTGAACAGTGCGAACTAAAGGTTGCACTTAGATTCAAAATGTGCTGCATTCTTTTTCAGAACGGAGTTTTTTAAAAACGTGGACATTGTTAGTGTCCATTTGTTCGTATTTTTTCACTAATTCGCGACACGACGGCGATGTACGATGAGAAACTTTTCGACACGCAAACTGGTCACCGGCGTGGGCTGACATCATCTGTTTCGATATGTTTAGTGTAGTTAATGAAAGTATTTGGTAGAATCAACCAAATTATTTCGTTACTTCAACCAAATCATTTTCTAATAATTAATATATTCCGCTCAACACATTTATTTGCTTGAATCAAATAAACATGCTCAAATAAATAATTACTTTGAACTGACCAAATTAATTCGTTGTGTTTTTTACAAATAACCAAATGTTTATTTGCGCTGACCAAATTTTTCCGCTTCAACAAACAAATTAGGTTGAACAAACTGTTTTGTTGAATCAACTCAATCTTTTCTCTGAGTGTATGCCCGGCACAATCTGTGCAGAATCGAACTGAGTTTTAAGGCTTCCACCAGTGGTGGTATGATTTTCTTTGAAAATGGAAAATATTACAGAAAAATAATTTTGATCAAGTATTAGAACCACTGAAACACTACATCACGTCTGGTAGTGCTGCGGCTAGTTGGCGCGGAGCACCCGCGCTCTTGCGACTTTCTATAACTCAGCCAATACTTTCCATCCCATTTTCGTTTTGGGATATTTTTCAAGAGAAAAAATCAAGCTTTTTTCTAGCTTACTTAAAAAAAGATAAAAAATGCCGCATTTGGAGAAAAACTCGAAAATATTCTTTAAAATGAAAAATTAAAGTGAAATAATTTTTTTATCGTATAATGATTATTTTCATTGTGAACGTCGTCAAAATAACTTTTCAAAATCCTCATAAAAAAGTAAAATTGGGTAACTATATCAGGTGTTGTGTACAATTAAAAGTTAGCGGTCAGGGTGAATCGTCGAAAATTCGGGCCCCTGTATCTTAACAACCCGATATACTAGGTGTGCCCCCTTTACAGGATTCAAAGAGGACTACTGGCACTACAATCTGGCAGAGTTTCAATAAGATAGGGGACAACAACAACTAACTGAGGAATATATTTTTTTATTTTTTCGGTTTACACATTTTATGATTAAGTGTGCAAAAATGTGTAATTCAAATATTTAATGTTATTTCTGAATCAACATTATCAACAATATTTTTGATCAACAATACCCCACGTGCGAATTGACCGTCGGCCCACGGTCGGGCCAACCGTCGGACGTTCGGTCTAACTTTGTGCGCCACTGGTCGGGCCAACCAGCTAAATGATTTACGGTCAACCGCCTTTGGATTCTCAAGGTCGGCCCGACATTTGATCCCATATATTGGCCATCTATTAAGATGATGTCGGCCCAACCTTGGACAACAATGTGGTATTCAAAAAATAAATAATAATTGATTGCGAGCATTTTGACTATAAATGTTAATGGTCCTGCTTAGAATGAATACATATATTACATTTTTAAACATTATATTACAAATAAAATTTGTAACGCTATGGGGTTTCGAACCTACAACTATACACTGAGCTCGCACGACTGAGTCGTGCGAGCACCCCAACCATTCGGGTGCTCACTCCAAACAGCAGCACCTCAGGTAGTGGGGTGCCCGACCGAATACTTCGGGTGCTTGCACGACTGATTCGGGCGATTCGAGTCGTCAACCGCGTTGGACGTTGCGCGTTCGACGTTTGCGCATGTATTATTAAAGTTAATCGTTCATTATTAATTAGAATAAATCAAGTTGCTCAAATTTGAAAGCACGCAAAACATTTAAACATAAGCTTTTTAGAATTGTTCAATTTGGAAACAATTTGAAAGTAAACAATGATTCATTGTTTAAACAATGACATAATGTTTTCAGCAGAATTTATTGCTCTTCAAAATTATTCAATATTATGTTTAATTCAGAAAATACCACTTTAAAAACATTTTGGGGAAAAATAATTGTTTAAACAAATAGAAATTTTTTCAACATCAGAATAAAAGTACAAAAATTATGTCACTGTTCAATAGTAAGTAGCATAGGATACCAATTTGAAAAAATGTGGACATATCTGGCGCGATTTTTAGAAATTTTGAAAAGAAACAATAATTCATTATTTAAATAATCACATGATGTATTTTTAAAAATTCAACACCCCAATCAGTGATCAACTTATATTTCATTCAGAAAGTACGATTATTTTTTACTCTTATTGGAAAAAAATACTTGTTTAAATAAGTTTTATTTATATAAACAATTGAAAATTGTTTAAAAACTCATCAGGGGTATTCAAATTATTAAATAGTATTTATTTGTATTGAAAAATATGGCAGAAAATGAACAATAATATGTTAAAATGTTTTTTTTATGTTTGGGTCATATTTGGGGCGTTGTGGGGGGGGGGGGGCCAGGGGAAGTTCAAATTAAAATTTTTCAATATGTTTTTATTCCATAGACACTTCTCTTCAATCCTTAAAAAATTTGGCAATTTTTGACCAATTAAAAAATCCAATTTGTCCCATGTTAAACTTTTATGGGATTTTCAAGTGCCCGGTGGTACGTGTTAAAAATGGAATTTCGAAAAAAATACAGATTTTCTTTCTTCGGAAATGGAAACTTTTGGAGGGCCGTCTTGCCCTCTACCTCGAAAAAATTGTGTGAACATTTATGAAAATATTAAACTCAAATTTTATCAACAAGATGAATAATAAATAATATTGAGAATAATTTTTCGAGAACAATTCCAAAAAGCTTATGTTTAAATGTTTTGTGTGCTTTTAAATTTGAGCAACTTGATTTATTCTAATTAATAATGAACGATTCACTTTAATAATACATGCGCAAACGTCGAACGCGCAGCTTCCAACGCGGTTGACGACTCGAATCGCCCGAATCAGTCGTGCAAGCACGGAGTTCTTCGCTCAGTGTACCTGAATCTATCGCCTAGCATTCGGGAGTCTTACCCATTACTCTATACCTAAAGAATTGAAAGTCAATGAAAAAACCATCCTCATAAGCTACAGCTCAAAGCAGTTAAGAAAAACAATTTGTTAACTCTTTTTTCTCGTTAATTTTTGTATTGTTATACATCATGTAGATGTCAAATAAATTATCTATTAACGGGAATATAAATTAAATTTTTTTTAAATAAATAATTTAAATCGATTACAATATTTTCTTCAAACTTTTTTTAAACAATTTTTTTCAAACAAATTTTTTTAAATTTTTTTTCTAGGCGCCCACTTTCACTAATTTTTCTTCTCGTAATATTTTTTTTCGTGTTTTAGATTATTTTATAACGTTTGATAATGACATAAAATGTCATTTTTAATGAGCATTTAAAATTTGCATAGACGGAACTTTGGTACTGCGACAATTTTTTTAATAACACATTTTTTTAAACTTTCGTGTAACGTTTTGCTTTTCAGGTGTTTCAGATTATTTTAAAACGATTAAGAATTACATAAAATGTACATTTTTCTGAATATTCACAATTTATCATAAAGATAGAACTTAGAATTTTTTTTTCTTAAAAAAAAAAAAAAACGAAGCGCCTACATTATGGTGTCTCTTCTTTTTCACTTTTCAAATTTCTCTGCTCTCACCCTGCACTTTTGCTCGAATGCCCAAAAAAAATCTCCTTCAAATTTGAGCAAAATCGGTTAGTATTTAGGGGTGGCGCAAAGACCGTGAAGTTTCCCATTGATTTAACATGGGGAAAAGTCAGCTTTTTGTAAATCTAATATTTAAACGCGATAATATGTTAGAAATAATTCCGTGTTTCAGTATATTGTCCAGAATTCGTCAGAGAATAAGAATCAATCATAAATTTTGAGGTTGAATCATTTTAAGCCACTCTTATGGGTCCCGAAGAAAACCCCATAAGTGACAAATTTGAATTTTACGTAATATTGCGGTATATTGACGCTTTTTAAAAGTTTTTTGAAAATAAATAATCATTAATCGGTAATTCAAGAATACCCAGTCATTTGGTAAATAATATTCAATTGTTTAAACAATTTTAATTTGTTAAAAAAAATTTTTTTAGTTAACTCGCGAAATGAACGTATTTTCTAGACTTTATGAGTTATATAATCAATGATAACAATCAAATAATTTGTTTTAATATTTTTACAATAATTTAAATAATACGTATTTATTCAAGTATATATTTTGCCTAAAACAAAGCAGGAAACATATTTTATCTCACTAAATTTTCGACAAATATTAATACTTTTAAGTACTAATTTGTTTATTATGAATGCTCGTAGATTTTTAAACAAAGTTGAATTGTTTAAACAATTTTTTTGTCTACATATTTTATTTTTGCTATTTTTCCAAAGATTGAAGTATTTTTATGTTCTACTTTGCTTTTTAAGAATACTCTTAAGTGTTTAAACAAATTAAAATTGGTTGCAAAATTGAATATTAGTTAAAAAATGACTTATTATTCTTAAATTATCGATTAATGATTTTTTTTTAACTTTTAAAAAGCGTCAATAAACTGCAAAATTACGTACAATTAAAATTTGTCACTCACGGGGTTTTCTTTGGGACCCATAAGAGTGGCTTAAAATTATTCAACCTCAAAATTTAAGATTGATTCTCCTTCTCTGACGAATTCTGAACAATATACTGAAACACGGAATTATTTATAACATATTATCGCGTTTAAATATTAGATTTACAAAAAGCTGACTTTTTCCCATGTTAAATCAATGGGAAACTTCATGTTCTCTGCGCGACCCCTAAATATTAACCGATTTTGCTCAAATTTGGAGATTTTTTTTTGCATCCAAACAAAAGTGAGGGGGGGGGGGGGGTGAGAGGAGAGAAATTCGAGAAAGAAAATCCACTAAGTATAAATACGGACCACCCTAGTCTACATGTACCGAAATTTCTGTACAAATATGGGTATGTCCATACAAAAATCTAGCTATTCGTACCCAAATTTCAGTCGTTTTGAAATAATGAACCCATATTTGGGCCAAGGTTTGACCGGCCGTCGGGTGCATCATGATGACTTACAATGCAATGTTATGCCGATGGTCGGGCCATCTCTTGCCCAGAGTCGAGCCGACCGTACTTTCACGGTCTTTTTGAAACAATGAACCAGAGTTTATCCGACGGTCTGTTCATACTCGGGCCAAGGTTTGACTGACCGACTGTCGGGTGCATCAAGGTGACCTGAGGCTAACCGACTGCTGTATCAAGAGTTGGACCGACCGCATTTTTGCGGTCGTACCGAACAATCTGCCACAGTTGATCCGATGGTCGGCCCAAAGTTGGGCCAGAA
The DNA here is from genome assembly GCA_932195095.1 of Andricus curvator. Classification (NCBI taxonomy): domain Eukaryota; kingdom Metazoa; phylum Arthropoda; class Insecta; order Hymenoptera; family Cynipidae; genus Andricus; species Andricus curvator. The sequence continues at coordinate 55,973 of CAKNYM010047824.1, forward strand.
TTGGGCCGACAGTCGGCTTTTCGCCCGCTGCCGACGTCAGTTGCCAATGTCGGTGGGACCATGGCAGCTTGAAAACACTTTAGTCGGCCCAACTCTGGTTACCGTAGATCAGTTACCAAAGTAGGGCCGACTTTGGGCCAATGGTCAAGCTCTGGCATCCGACCGAATTTCGCACTTGGGACACAAGAACTCCAATATAAGGCCGACTGATTTAGTTCTTCCTAGAACTGCTGGCCCACGTAGATTCTCAGCGCACAAGCAGTGTCAACAATGGGTCGCCAACACGCACCATTCGTCCAGTGACGAATTTAGTGCTACCACCACTGCGAGGCAACCTCCGAAACTGGCCTTATATTGGAGTTCTTGTCTGAAAGTTATTTTCGGGAATGATGTTCACTTTTTTCACTGTATTTATATAAACGAGCTTTTATAAGTTAAGAGCATATGATGTTTAAAATGTATTGAATTCATCAAAACTTAAAACTGCTATCTCTCTAAAAAAGATTTACGTTTTAGATTTTAAGAGTTTTATATACGAAACATTCTGCTTCAAGAGTGCTGTATTCAAGCACTGTTCTCAAAGTCTTCATAAGATTATGTTGTGAATTTAAAATTATATCGTAAGTGTAATGTAAAAATATTAAATTTTATGTTAGATCTTGCATCTAAAACCCTTATAAAAGCCGATGAAAATGTATTTAAAAATTAAAAAGAGAGAAAGATTTTGTTTTCAAGATACTCACAATCGGCGCTTAGGGTAAGAGTGCCAATTAACACCTTAGCCCTATATTGGCATACAAAAAACTGAAGTGAATTTATTTTATTTTGGATACATACTTTATTGCACTAAATAAATAATATATGCATTTTATCTCAAAATTATAGGAGGTTGCATGTGTTCATTGGTGTGGCATGGATGGCACGTAAAGGGCTTAGAGCATATAGAGTGAATTTTACGGAGTGAGAGTGTAGACAAGGGAAAAAGTAAAGTGGTGAAGTTGAATAAAGGTAAGGGAACGTTTTTTTTATTGGTAAGTGAAGTCTAATATCGAGGAATAAGGTCGTGATCAAGCAAAAATAACAAAGTGAGGTTAGGTTTGTGACTTGTGGGTTTTTGGTAAAAGAAGGAAAGGGTGGTAGAAGAGGGACGGGGGGGCTATTTTTAAGCAAATACAGCAGGGTGAAGGCAAATTTGGGGTAAACTTAAAATGGGGGTAAAATAAAAATGGACAACAAGAAGGAAAAGTAGGGAAAGGTTATACAGAGGGAATAGCACAGTAGCGATATCTCTTGAGCTAGATACGAACTGAATGGAGGAGAAAGAATCTTCAGTACCGGTAGAGGGTTTGCAGAGCGCGAAAGATTAAATATGAGAGGTAGGACGCCGAATAAGAAACTTTTCGGGAGAAAAGTTGGGGGCATAAGAGAGAGAACACATAGTGAGGGAGAGTTTCCAACGAGAGCAGAGTTGTACAAAAATAAAAGGAAAAGGGACTCGAAGGAGAGTATTGACAAATTCTTAAGCCCAAAGAGTACAAAAAACGATAACAAGATGATGAGGTCGCCGGTAAACAAGAGGGGAAAAGATGATTTGGGAGATCGGATAAGAAAGGAAGGACTAGAGGAGGGGAAAGAGAAGCAAAAACTGATAAAAGAACTAGAAGTACTATTAATAGAAATGTTGATTGAGGAGATGAGAGCGGTAAGCGGGGAATTAAGGGAGACAAAGAAAGGAGAAAAGAGAATGGAGGAGATAGAAAAACAGGTAAAGTACACAAATCAGGGGACGGGGGTGATGAGGAAAGAATTGACGAAGAGGGATGAAAATTCGAAGAAGAGATAAGAATAATCAGGAGAAAGACTGAAAAGTTAGAAGAGGATATGAAACAGGTAAAAAGGAGAAAAGGTTGAATGAACAAAGGATTGACTACCTCGACAGTAAGATAAAGGAATACGCAGAAAGAGAGAGACAGGAAAGTAAGGATGGAATGGAGGAAGACGAGGGGGAGATTTGGGAGATCGGACAAGAAAGGAAGGACTAGAGGAGGGGAAAGAGAAGCAAAAACTGATAAAAGAACTAGAAGTACTATTAATAGAAATGTTGATTAAGGAGATGAGAGCGGTAAGCGGGGAATTAAGGGAGATAAAGAAAGGAGAAAAGAGAATGGAGGAGATAGAAAAACAGGTAAAGTACACAAATCAGGGGACGGGGGTGATGAGGAAAGAATTGACGAAGAGGGATGAAAATGCGAAGAAGAGATAAGAATAATCAAGAGAAAGACTGAAAAGTTAGAAGAGGATATGAAACAGGTAAAAAGGAGAAAAGGTTGGATGAACAAAGGATTGACTACCTCGACAGTAAGATAAAGGAATACGCAGAAAGAGAGAGACAGGAAAGTAAGGATGGAATGGAGGAAGACGAGGGGGAGAAAAACAAGGAGATGAAAAAGCAAAATTAGAAGTTAAGGGTAAAAGTAGAATTGATGGAAAAAAGATGGAATCAGCTCAGGTAAAGAATCTAGAGGGTATTGTAAAGAAGGTAAGCGGGGTAGAAAGAGAAATGGAAAGAAAGGAAAGGAGAGAAAGGAGAAACAACCTGACTATTATAGGGTTGAGAGTAACGGTCGGAATGGAAAGGGAAAAAGCGCTCTAGTTGTTCGAAAATGCCTTAGAAGTGGAAGGGAAAGTGAAGAATTTAAGAAGGCAAGGAATAAAGTGTAAAGAAATCCTAACAGTAGAAATGGCCTCGTGGGAGGCAAACCAAGAGGTAATAAAGAAAAAAAAAGTAAATTGGGGAAATGAAAAATTTACATTGATCATGATTTGGCATACAAGGGAAGGGAAATTTAACGTAAAATAAAAGAAATAGCTAGAAAAGAGAGGGACACGGGAAAGATAGTTAGGGTAGGATACCAAAAAATCTGCATTCAAAGGGGATGGTGCAGATGGAATAAGGAAAAAGAGGAACTGGAGAAGAAAGGCATGCATTTTTCCAGAGTAAGGGAGAAGGGAAAAACAGGATAAGCATGAGATTGGAAAAAAGGAAAGTGATAGGAATAAGATTAAGAATAGGCAAAAAAACAAAAGGACAGCCCAAGAAAAATAGAAGGAAGTTAAGATAATGTTTTGGAATGTTGCAGGAATAAAAAAGGACAGCGAATTCTGGAAATATATAGAAAATTGTGAAGTGGTAGGTCTCACGGAAACGTTGGTGGTAGAAAAGGATTGGGAAAGAATAAAAAGTATGTTGCCGAAGGGTTTCAGGTGGGAGTTACAAGGGGCCAAAACAGAAAAAGGAAAGGGTAGAGCTAGTCGTGGAATAATCACAGAAGTGAAAGAGACGCTAGAAGAGAAGAATATAGAAAGAGGGAGTAAAGTGGTACAGGAAAGAAAAGTAAAAATAGTTGGAAATTGGTATAGAATAGTCACAATATATAATGGAAACGGAATGAAAAATGTAACAAAAATAAATATATAAGGCTATTGAGGAAGAGGAAGAAGAAAATTTAATAATAGGGGGGGGGGGATTTTAATGCAAAAATAGGGAAGAAAGGTAATACGTAAGAGACTCAAAAGACCGGATGATGAATGGCGAGGGAAAGCAATTACTAGAGATGGTAGAAGATAGGAGGTCATTCATACTTAATGGAAATAAGAAAGGAGACGAAGAAGGGGAGTTAACTTATGTAAGAAGCAACGCGACAACAGACATAGACTACGCCATCACTAATATAGAGGGTTTAGAATAGTGTGAAAAAAATAAAAATAGAAGATAGGGTAGAATCAGATCATCAACCAATTGGGGTGTATCTCAAAAGCAGAACACGGAAGGAGTTTAGAAAAAATAAAGGGGCATTAATTGAGAAAGAAGTGTGGACACAAGATACAAAGAAAGATTATTTAGAAAAAACGTGAAAGTTAGAATTTGAGAAGATACTCTTGACTGGAGTTTGAGAGGACCAAAAAGAAAAGGTCAAGAACTCTAGATTCACAAAGAAATTTTATTATAGAACAGAAATAAGATAGAAATTGGACAAAAGTTTGGTGGGACAGTGAATGTAAGAAGAAGGAAAGGCAGGTTAAAAAACAGTATGAAAATTGGAGAAGGGGAAAGAGGGAAAGGAAAGATTATATCACAGCCAGGAAGGAATATAGGGAGTTATTCAAACAGAAGGAAGAAAATCAGAAAAAGGAATTAGAGGAAGAAATCAGAAAAAATAAAACAGAAGGGGAGGCTTGGAACTTTATCAATAAAATGAGGAAAAACAGGGGGAATAAGGAACAGGATTAGCTTAAGTGATTGGGGCCCGTATTTTAAAAAAATGTTTCAAGGCTCTAGTGAAAAGAAATCGGATAATTGGGAGAGAAGCAAAATATAAGATGACGAGAACGAGTTGGAGGATGAAGAGATAGAAGTCCAGATTAAAAAATGGAAAGAAGTAGTGAAAAGAGTATGGAATTGTGAGGGATTCCCAAAGGAATGGAAGGAGGGTTTAATAACGCCAAAAAATAAGACGGGAGAAAAAGGAAAAGTTGGAAATTATAAAGGAATAACTCTATTAAATACGGCATACAAAATATATGCAATGGTATTATCGGAGAGGTGAAAGAAGGAGGTCGAAGCAAAAAGTATACTACCGGAAAGTCAGGTAGGTTTGAGACAGCGTAGGAGCTTGATATAAATATTTAAATTTTACAACATGTCGTAAAGAAAGAGTTAGGAAGAAAAGGAGAAAAAGTGTGTGCTTTCTTTGTCGATCTAAAGGCCGCATTTCCATCGGTAGACAGGAACAAATTGTGAGAAACAGTGCAGAAAAGAGAAATAAGGAAAGGTCTAATAGAAAGGGTGAGGGAGATTTATAAAGATACTAAAGATATGGTAAAAGTTGGTGCTAAAACATCAGAAGAGTTCTGGACAGAGTGTGGTTTGAGACAGGGGTGCCCGCTGAGCCCATTACTGTTTGCGGTGATTATAGCAGACATGAAGGAGGTATTTAAAACAGGATTAGAGGGAGGATCAGTGGTAGGACGAGACAGATTCTGGTCGTTGGCATACGCAGATGATATTGGATTCGTAGCTAGAGACGAAGAAGTATTGGGAAATATGATGAAAAGACTAGAAAAATACTTTGAAGTAAAGAAATTGATCTTGAACGTGGACAAGTCTAAGGTATTAGTGTTTGGTAGAAGAAGAAGGGCAAAAGAATGGCAATGGAGAGGGGAAAGGATTGAAGAAGTGAAGGAATTTACGTATCTGGGTTTTATGCTTAAGGAAAACGACGTGGCTATTTGTACCGCTGGCGGGAGGAATTGTGTGGGTATCTTATTTAGCCCGGTAGCGGAACAAATAGCGATTGCACCTCAGTGTGGCTTTTTGTACCGCTAGCGGGAAGAATAATGTGGGTATCTTATTTAGCCCGCTGATTGTATGAATAGCGAGGTTATGTTATTCATACAGCTAGTGGGATGTAAAAGGGGAGTATATTTATTTAACCAACTAATTTTAGTTAGACCGTACCCATTAGGAAATAGAAATGATGGTGTTATTAATTGATAGGCAGTGTATAGATGTTCGGTGCCGGGCGCTAGCAAAGATATTATGAACGTAGATGCGGTACGGGGTGTCAGAGTGGGGGAACTATATATATATAGGACATCACATTTTCTGCCATATCGAGGTGCTGCCCTCACCGTACTACGAAGTCGAGAGCTGGTTTCCTCATTCTTCGTAAAATATGACGGTAAAGCAGTTGAAAGATTTTTTAAGGTTAGAAAAGTTTGACATGACGTATCGCTTCATAAACAAAACAGCCCAGTTCCGAATATAACAATAAATGGCACAATGTCTAGGCACACCCAAAATACGTATTTGGAAAAATTAATGAAAAATTAATAATGACAGAAGCACTGATATGTTGGTAATAAATAAACTGAATTGAGATAATTATGTTTATATTTGATTGTTGAATATTATTATAATTTCTGATACGTCCATGCTTCTTCTATGAATGATAGATATGATTTTTTAAATTATAATTTTTTGTACTTTGGAGTTTAATTTTTATTACTAGACTGAACCGAAAATTGATTGCATTTAAGAATATATAGATTTTTGCCGGTCTGAAGCTTGAGATAGGTTTTTTGTACATATAGTATTTTTTTTAAATTATAAAAAACCTTTTGTCGAAAATTGAATTTTTTATTTAAAAAAAAAACTAAAAAAAAATTTCGAGATAAATCATGAACCAGTGCTGAAAAAATTTTTCTTTGATAAATGTATACCATTAAGCCATTTCCCTTTCAGGGTAGGCGTGACACTACCCGATTCGGGTAGTGTTTGTAGGTTGATAGCTTGTAGTAAAATAACTACAAGTGTGGGCTCACCACACCCACGATGTGCCAACAGCACTCGGTTTTCTCGAATGGTCACCCATCCAAGTACTAACCGCGCCCAACGCTGCTTAACTTCAGTGATCTGACGAGAACTGGTTTTTTCAAAAATCTTTTTAATTTTCGAAGTTTAAAAAAAATATTGTTTGAATTTAAAATAACAATAATTGAAAAAAATATATTTCTGGATAAAAAATTTTGGTTGAAAATGTACATAGTATTTTTTTTTAAATTGCAAAAAATGTTCTCAAAAATCGAATTATTGATTTTAAAAAAATTAAAAAGAAACTTCGAAATAAATGAGTGCTGATTTTAATCTTGAAAAGTTGGTTTGGGTCATGTTTGGTTCGAAGAAAATGTAGGGAGAAATTTGTTTCCGTTTGAAGCACACGCGTGTTTTTACATTAATTTTTTTATACAATTTGTGTAGGGTTATTTTTATTTTAGATTCAAACAATTTTTAGAAACTTTAAATATTAAACAAAAATTTATTTGATGAAAATATTTTATTATCGCATTTTTAATAAATAATATTTATTAAGAAACAATTTTTTTACTATGCAAATTCTGGAATTTTATAATTATGGAAATTCTAGTTCGGATATTTTATAATTCGGCAATTGTTTGCAGGGAATTTTATTATTTGGGAATTTTCAAATTCGGTAATATTCTAAACTGTTCGGGAATTTTATTTTTTTTGAAATTTTATTATTCGGGAGTTTTACAGAGTCGGGAATTTTATTTTCGGGATAAAAAAAAAATTATTATATGCAAATTTTTGAAATCACAAGTTATAAAGATAATCTCATTAAATATCAAAATTTAAACATTTTAAATTCGCTGTATATCTAATTTGTATTCCTGGGTCTTGGCGATTTTTTCCCTGGTGCATTTCGGTCACTTGTAAACGGGGGTGAATTTAATAGGAATTATCTCTCAGAAAATAAGTTATTAAAATGAGAAAAAATTGGGTATCTTTTTTTATCTCTATAGAGGTCATAACTATAGGTATGTAAAAAATGTAAACTTTCGAAAATTTAAAAACTCTGCAAACAAGAAATTTTTGAAACATTTCTTTTTGCGGGGATAACTAAGCTGTATGCAAATATACATATTATATATCTTTGCTGTATGTCTTTCGATTCCGAACTAATTATACTCTTTTACGATTCCAATACAATTTACAAAACACTAATTGAAAATTTTTTAATTTTTAAGTCTTCAATTTGATAATTTAAATTTTAACATTAAAATTTCCTCATTTTCAGAATGCAGGCTTATTGTTTGAATTTTTACAATTTTTGTTATAAGTTAGGTTAAAAATAACAAATTCTGGGATTCGAAATTGCTACAACGCGAAAAAGTCAAAAGTTTAATTTTAAACTTTGAATATGTGGAAATACTTTCTTACTTTAGTCGCTTCTTTGAAAGTCGATCCTCTACTTTCAGTTTTCTTTTCGAAATATATCTTGAATTCAACGCATTTTGAATTCAATGTTTTCAGCTGCATGTAGATTGAATTATACAAATGTTTTTGGTTTAAACCATAAATTAATTAAAATATTTTACTTGTTTTTCACAATTGTAATTTATAACCTTTAAAACTGAATACTTGTAGGTCAAACATGAAAAAGTAGACTATATTGAATAATTTGAAGCTATTTAAATATGCAAGAATTTTTGAATTGAAAGTGTTCGATAATTTTAGATTGAAGCTTTTCAAATTATTTAGTTACAAATTAAAATCGTTTAAAGTAAGCAAAGTGTTCGTGAAATGAGCACCATATAATTATAAATACAAAGAAAGTGGAAACACTCGAGATCGAATTCACAGCTAGTTTAATAATTTAGCACCACCACAAATTATTATTTTTTTTTTTTGTGAGAAAATAACACCTGAGTTTTGTCACAATTGAAAAATATATATTTAATGTTCGCTCAAGGTCAATTTTGTTCAAAGTGCTTGTTTCTGAATAAATTGACATTATTATTGTTCCTGATTTCGTTCTGTCACTCATGGATTGTGTTTTTCATATAAAACATTGATATCTGGTTTTTTCACGTTTATAAAATAATAATTAAAGGTCACTCAAGGTAATTTTCTGTACAAAATATTGATTTATAAAGAATATTTGTCAAACTATACAACGGATTTCTTCGCCTAAATATACAAACCTAAATTGTGCTATAGTAAAAACAACTGGAAAAAATGAGATTGAAGGAAAATTTTGTAAAGAAAATTAACCTTGGTCGATCTATAAATATTTATTTTATTTCTCGAAAGATTAAAAAGAACTCTTCGAAACGCTTTTATTACAACAATTTTATTGAAGAAAAATATTGTTTGTAAAAATAAAAATAGTATAATTTTTACATACATTTCTCAGAATAAAAAATTAACCACGAGAATTGTAGAAAATCTTTCAAGGAATAAAATAATTGTCCCGGAAGTTAGAACCGAAAAATTAATTTTTCAAAAACATGAAAGTTGTTCTAAATTGAGCTAGACACGCGACCGGGAAAGATTGGGAAATGAAAGTGAATCTATTTTTTGACCGGAAAATAACAAAACTTTTTAAATTGATCAGCTGTAAATTTAAATTAACTCATGCTTTTAGAAACTGAAATGTAACTCGAGTATTAAAAATTGAACAGTAATTGATTTTACAAGACTATTCTGGATCTATTCAAAATGATATAATTTACATGTTTTAACGTTAAAATTTGAACTAATTAAATTCGAAAGCCTTAGTAGCTACACAAATGTAAACATCCTATTGAGTCTTCATAAACAATATTTAATTTAAAAATCACTTCAAATTAATAGATTCATAAATAAACGCCTTTATTCAATTTCAAAATCTTATTCAAGTATTGTTTTAGTATAAAATATTCCACTTTTAATCCATTAAATTTGGAATTTTTAAATTGAAAAAAAAAACAAATAATTTTTCTATTTTTTAAATTTGTAATTCGAAAGTAAAAGTGTTGAATTTTGATTTGTAAATAATAGTTGAACGATTAATTTAGGAAAAATTCGAATAATTTGGAGGTTTTTGAATGTTTCCAACAAAGAAAATTTGGAGCTTCTCAAAAATTTTGAAAAATGTAACAAAATTTTTGTAAAAAGATTTCTGGGAGATACAAAAAGATTTTTTATTTTGAAAAAGAACATAACTTTAGGAGAAGGTTTAAAAATATTTTCAAATATTTCAAAAGATTTACAAAATTGGAAAAAAATATGGAAGCTTTTGAGGCAATTTTCTTTCGCAGGATTTTACCAAAAGTTTGGGAAAAATGGGAATCACTTTAAAAGATACTTAAAAGTTCCGACAGAATTTCAAAAATAATTCGAAAAGGTTTCAAAGAATTTAAAAGAAAATTGATACTTTTGATGATTTCGAAATTAAATTCTGACTTTTTATTTTGAAAAATTACATAATTTTAAAAGAAGGTATAAAAATATGGGACGATTAAAAAAATCCCGACAGAAAATATCCAAAGCAAAAAATTCTCGAATTATGGAATTTACAAATATAAACATGAGAAAATTGTTTTTCAATAAATATTATTTATTTCTTAAAAATACAATAATCAAATATTTTTATCCAATATATTTTCTTAATATTAATTTTTTTAAATTATTGTTTGAATTTAAAGGAACAATATAATTGTATAAAAATGGTATTAAAAAAAAAATAAAAAACACGTGCGCTTTGAAAGAAAAAAAATGCTCTCTCCAAATTTTCTTCAAACCTAATAGCATTTTTCAAACAAATTTGCAGGATTCAATTCAGCACCGATTTATATCGGAATTAATTTTGTTTATTTCTTTTTTTAAATTCAAAATTCAATTTTTGAGAACGTTTTTCGTATTTTTCTTAAATACTATGCACATTTTCAAACACAATTTTTCATCCAGAAATACATAAATTTTTTTATTATGTTCATGTAATATTGTTTGAATTAAAAAAAACAATAATTGAAAAAAAAAAATTTCTGGATAAAAAATGTTGTTTCAAAATGTGCATTGTATTTTTTAAAAGTCACAAAGAACGTTCTCAAAAATCGAATTATTATTTTAAAAAATTAAAATAAAAAGAAACTTCGAGATAAGTCAGTGCTGAATTAAAGCCTGCAAAGTTTGTTTGATTCGAAGCGCACGTGTTTTTAATTTTACTTTTTATAACATTTTTATACAATGATTGTTATTTTAAATTCAAACAATAATTTTATAAAAAATAAACAGTACAAAAATTCTATGATAAAAATATTTTATTATTGTATGTTTAATAAATAAATAATATTTATTAAAAAACCAACTTTCTTAGTTGGTTAATTTCGGGAATTTTCTAGTTTGTAGGTTTTATTATTCGACAATATTCTAACTGAAATTTTATTATTCGGGAATTTTCAAATTCGGTAATATTGTAAACTGTCCAGAATTTTATTATTCGGGAATTTTCAAATTGCGGATTTTCAGATTTCGGTAATTTTATAATTTCGGGAAGTTTACAGTGTCGGGAATTTTATTATTCGGGATTTTTCAGTCGTCCCAAAAATATATCAAAACATTTTGAAAGATTTATAAAATTGTAAAAATGTTTTAATTTGGAATTTATTTTCAATTTTAATGGTTCTTGTCCGAGCTAGTTACCATCAGTGCGCTTCGAGGAGTATGATGAGAGTTGTTTACAGCGCTCCAAGTGGCTGTTGGCAAACTATATCGATGGGTGCTATCGGGGAGTAGTGGAGGGTAGAGGGGAACTGACCATTTTCGCCGGACGCGCCGTCTATATTTATCGCGGGTAACTAAGCCCGCACCGCATCTACGTTTATAATATCTTTGGCGCTAGGCTGGTATCCGGTAGATTGCTGTGATTGGTTCCACGGCAGTGGGCGGGGTCTGCAGGACAGCAGCATCGAGTACAGCATTTGACTTGGTACATTTCTTATTTTCTTGTGACGTATATGTTATATTGTCGCGAGTGTAGCCAGTGTTATCTACATTTCCTGCTACAACCGGTAGGTACGTATTCTTAGAATTTATAATTATTAATTATCACAATGTAACATTTGATATGTATAAATTCAACTGAATTTTGATATGCACCAATTTTGTATAGGAAAAAAGCCGGTTTCAAGAAGCTCGGTTAAACAGTTTATCCTCAGATTAACGATAGGAAAACAGCAGATCAACTACGTAACCGAGGTTTAATTTGCATTTAACTAATCCATAATTTATTTATCCCATTTCCATGTGCACATGGAAATACACTTCAAGAATGGTGGCTGTTTTACCTGTTATAAAGATGTTGAACTTGCGCTTGACAATTACGAAAAAGAAACGTTTTCGAAGTATTCGAAAAGAGACAGTCGCACGATTAAAAAGTCAAGAGTAAATAAATACGTAAATCCAAATCTTATTTATTATGAGATTAAATTTGCTTGTCAACATGGAGGTAAACCCTTTTGATGACATGGAAAAGGCATCAAACAAACAAGGTGAGTTTTAAGAATAAACACTCTTAATTTTTACTACAACTGTTGGTTTAAAAATTCAACAATTTTGTTAAAAAGTCATCTTTTTTCCTTTAAAATTCAATTGTTTTGTTGAAAATTCATCTTTTTGGGTTGAAAATTCAAGTATCTTCGTAGAAAATTTACTTGTTGTTTAAGACTCATATTTCGATGTTGAAAACTCAAACTGAAATCTTTTTTTTATTTTTCTGAAAATTTGTCTTTTTAATTCAAAAATTCATTAATTTTAGTAGAAATTGCATCTTCCTTGGATTAAAGTGTAACCGCTGGGTTAAAAATTCAACAATTTTGTTAAAAAGTCATCTTTATTCGTTCAAAATTCAATTTTTATGTTGAAAAATCGTCTTTTTGGATTGAAAGTTCACGTATTTTCCTAGAAAATTTACTTCTTATTTGAAACACATATTTTTATGTTGAATACTCAAACTGAAATCTTTATTGGATGAAAATTCAACTATTCTTTTAAAAATTTGTCTTTTTAATTAAAAAGTTCATCTATTTTACTAGAAATTTCATTCTTCTTGTATAAAAATGCAACCGGTTGAAAATTAATCTCCTTTGCTGGAGGATTCAACTAATTTGTTTGAAAATTTTGGTTGAACCACTTTGTTCAAAAATCATTTTTTTGTTGTTGAAGATTCATATTTTTAGTTGAAAATTCATCTCTTTGGTTGAAAGTTGAACTATTTTGTTGAAAACAGATATTTTTAAATTAAAAATTCAACTGCGCGGGTAAAAGTTAAACTACTAAACTTTTTTATTTGAATGAAGGTTAATCTGTTTGGTTGAAAATATAACTACTTTGTTGAAAATTAACTTTTTTGCTGAAAATGCATATTTTCAGGTTAAAAATTCAATTTTTGTATGGAAATTTGTCTTTTGGCTTGTAGGTCCAATAAATTAAGTGAAGTGTTTTTCCTTTCATGACTGAAAAATCGTTATTTGTTTAAAATTCGTCTTTTTGATTGTAAAATTCATTTTTAAATAAAATTTCATATATTTTTGTAAAAATATCAACTATTCCACTTTTCTGTTGAGAATTCATCTTTTTAGATTGACAATTCAATTATTCTGCTGAAAATTTAATTATTTTGCTGAAAATTCATATTTTCAGATTATAGAAAATTTAATTTTTGTACAGAAATTTGTCTTTTGGCTTGAAGGTATATAATAATTTAAGTGAAGTGTTTTTTCTTTCATGACTGAAAAATCTTCATTTGTTTAAAATTCGTCTTTTTGGTTTTTAAATTCAATTTTTTATGAAATTTCATATTTTTTGTTATATTTTTTGTTAAAATATCGGTTTTGTTCATGAATATTTTCTGATTTCTTTTAATTGAGTCTGAATAATTTTAACTCAATTTCTTGAAAGAAATCTTTTTATTAAAAAATTTGTTTGTAATAAGTTTGCACTAAATATCGCAATTTTAGAAATATATATGAAATATTTTTGGATTATTTCTTTTTCCTATTTGTGAAATTGTAATAATCTAATTGAATTTGATTGAATCACCCAAAAACATTAGATCTGGGCACTAGAATCTTTTTCCATCTTTAATATTCATAATTAAGTTATTTTCAGGTTTTATATATATATATATATATATATATATAAAAGGATAAATGTTTATATTTATACATGATATATATTTGAAATATTTAATAAAAAAAAATGTCTTCCTGGTACTTATCAAAGATAAGGTTGCTAATAGGATGTACATAATTTACTATTTATATATTACCCAGATACTTATCAAAAATAAGTTGTTATGCCCTCGTTGCCTATAAACAAAGGTATTCTGAGGAAGATGCCACATACACAAGATGTGAGCATAATTTTTTCTTATGTGCCAATGAGTACTTTGTTATAATCTTAT